>DWEM01000817.1:0-16666 GCA_018245935.1 Agara belti belti
CTTCAATCACTCTATCTATTAAAAAAAACCGCATCAAAATCCGTTGCGTAGTTTTAAAGATTTAAGCATACATAGGGTCATAGGGACAGAAAGCGACTTTGTTTGATACTATGTAGTGATAACACTGCCATCGAGGACTTCTAGATTTTCTCTTAACAGCCAGTCTCGGACATCCGATGTTAAAATAGAGATCAGCTATAGTAGCTCTTATTCTACATTATTCTTAACATGATGATACTAGTGTAGCCACAACCATGATAGTGTATTAAAAGTGTCCTAAGAATTCAATCTTGAACCTGAAATAAACAATATATAGTTTTTGCTTATAAGACTAAACAGCTCTATATAGTTATTTTCAAAATACAGAGTATTTAAATTTTACAGTATGTCATTGAAATATTTGAAACGGTAGTTCTTTCTTTGGACAAGAGATGAGAGCTTTGTGTACTATATCATTATGAAGTCAGACCGACGTAGAAGGTCAAACCTTAAAGCGTTCAAAATTCTTCATAATATCTGCATTGTTCATTGGAATTGAAAGGAAATGTGTAGGCATTTGTTTCATTCTCGACGCCATCACAATAATATTGATTCTTCTTCGTGCTGCTTTTACATTCTGAAAACAAATACCAAAATAAAACAATTATTTATAACAATTTCTTGTCTCTACAATACATAACTGAATACCTACATATTGTGTATTGCAGGTAGGTTCTCGGTTACAAACCATAGACAAGAAGGGTGTGTTGGGTATGTATTTATTTGAAATAAATTTATAGACCAGACTTGATGTAATTTCATATCTCACCACTTTCACGAGCCAAAGTATTTTGTGTAGGAACTTGACCCTTATTTTATACAAGTGTTTTAGTGGGATCTGGGAATGGAAAAAAGTTTAAATAACCCCTAAGATCCGCAAATGTAAGAAAAGTACCAAAATTGATACCAAAATTTACAGTTTCAGTTTTTTTAATAAATTTGATAGGAATTTCAAAGTTTTCATACAAGACTGTGATTAATTATTGAATAACAAGCATTCTAGACAATATCAATAATAATTGATGTATTCTGTATATTGTATGACTTATGCACTTACAGCAGCACTAGCCCCATATATAACAATCTCTTTGTTAACCCCTATTTTTGGTATTTTGATTTCAGTTTTAGTATCACGTTCTATTCTACTCTTCATGGCACCTTTTCTTCCGATGATGTACCCATGGTATTGCCTGCAATTAAACATTTCAAACGTGTTACCCAATGACTGACATTGAACTAAATTTAACAATTGTGATTCAATTAAAAATTTAAACTCAAAGCCTAAGGTTGCACCATTTTAATGCTCCTGTAAAGGTATATCTTGTATTTAAAAAATTAATTTACAATCAATGATTTGTATATCAATCAATACTCCAATAAATTTTATCTGCAAACAATTTATATCATTGATAATTAGTAAATTTTTAATATGACATGTACTTTATTGTAAAGTAGTATCAATCACTCTTGATACAGTTTTAATAGGAATAATTTAAAAAAATAGGCATAGCATTATTATTATAGGCACAAACATCTGAATGGAATATGAAAATACAGATAGTATTAAAGCTTCACAAGAATTGCTACCAAAATAAAATAAAAATATACTAGGTATATTTGCATTTGTCCGAAAAAATGGTTATTTTAAAAATTGTTGATCCAATAAAATATTATAAGTTCAGTATATCTTAACTTACATGGCAATATGGAAATTTGTATAGTATCTGCTCTCATCCAACATAAGGATTTCACAATCATCAAACTCATCTTTCTCCCCTTCGTCATCCTTATAGGTGATTTCTGAAAAAAAACAAAAATACATCTATTATTATTTACAGAACATCAATGACCACAATGAATTTCATTACTTCACAAACAACTAGCACATTTGTAGACATTACATAAACAATATATAATTTTTCTATTTAAAACAGTAAATGCCACTAGAAAATAATTAAGAAGTATCCAGCGTAAACAGTACAACACCCGACACAGACTAACATAAATGTGACCATAAATAAAGTTTTTGCTTCCGAACCCAATGGATATAATATTTCTTCCTACATTTCTCTAATTTCATTTGACAATTATATGTGTTAGTTAAATTAAAATTAAACTTCTGATCAAAAATTAATAAATAAATAACGTGACATGCAGGTCTAGATACATAATGGCAGGTACTTCAATACAGTAGAATAGTTACTAGCAAAGCAAAAGATTTCCATTACTAAATTTCCATTACTAAAAACATAAATTCCAGTAGAATAGTTATTAGCAAAGCAAAAGATTTCCATGACCAAATAAATACATCAATTCCAATAGAATAGTTACTATCAAAGCAAAAGATTTCCATTACTAAATGAAAATAAAAAACTTATCTAATAAACATTTACATCTTCAAGTATCAATAATACATAATGTTCATATTTATCTTATCACATTAAAAATGTTATCATAAATATAAGTTATTGTCATACTTTAACCTTTCCTCCGCTTACCATTTTCATATAGATCATGTTCTTGAAGAGCGGATACTTCGGTATGTGCATCGTTTACTCTGTAACATCGTCCTTCAATCCATAATAACTCTGGTTTTAGGACTTCATTCATTTTTATTTATGTGAACTATACTTTCATTAAAATTTTATTGTAATCCTTGGATCTGGTATCGCTACTAAACATTTATACAGTACTTATGATATAAAAAATATGGTTTTTAAATATGGTATGTAGGATAGATTTAAAATATGTAAGTGGTATTTAACCCAGTTGACCCTATAACTGTAGCACTACAGTTTTGGACGATTATATAACATCTACACCACAGATAAGTACTAATATATAAAATATATATGATCTACACTGTAATTTTACTTTACTCTTTGGATTACATTAAAATCGTCAACAAATTAATAAACAGACCGGTTTTACGTGTTTTGACGTTTCTCGCTTAATAATCATGTATAAACTTTGTTAGAACGTTCGAACGCTGGACCGAGAAGTTTTAGACAAATACGGTCATTGATAACCAACAGCAATCAGTATCGGTTATGAAATTTACTAAACTTTTTCATTTAAATAGTTAATATCCTACAAAAAAATTATTTATATAATTAGGATCGAAAAGTTTAGCAAGTTGTTACAATGTTGTATTGGTTAGCTGTTTAGTTGGCAATTGAAGACGTCAAAACGTAGAGCTGTAACCGCTTATAGCAATTCGACAACAACCAAAATCGATTATCATTCCTGTGAGACAAGACAAGCTGAGTGTGTTTGATATTCGCACACCGCATCATCTCGTCGATCCAACAAACCGATTCAACTCCATATCAATTTCATCTCAATTGAAGACGCGTGGACTTCAAAAAGTCGACTCCTCACGACGAATCGGTCACTATATGCAATTATATAGTGTAAAAGATACATCGATATTTACATGCTCCAGCTTTTGATCAGTTGAAGTCGCATTGATACGGTATGTGACGAAGTGTGGCATGTTTAACAGTGTACAGGCATGCTTAACCGAGACAAAGTCAAACCCGAAACCGAATAATAAATACCATTAGTATAATGCCCAAACTCCTCTCATAATAAAAAGGGTTATGTCCCTAATCTGATGTCTTAACAAAAACGCAGTTCGGTAGACTAGTAATTATGCTTAATCTTTGCTGAACTTAATAAAAACGTATATAACTAAAAAAATGTACGACTGATTTTTTTGTAATTAAATTAAGCTTTACAATTTCATACTACCAAAACTAGTTTTTTTATTATTAGTTATCAATTATAATAATAATTGTCTGCTTCATTCAATTATTATAGACTCGAAACTTCCCACGATGTTTTCATTTACCATTATAACAACATTCGTAATTTAACAAAATTCAGAGTTACGTGCCGGGATATGATACCTGAAGTCCCGGGTACAAGACAGAAATCTAAATCACTAGACATTTAGAATGGTCTCCTTCTGCAAAACCTGTAAGGTTATGAAGAGGAAGTGTTTGCGAATATTTCTATTATAAGTACCTAATTCTTGAATTTAACTTTAATGTATTTTTGGCTAGAGAATAAGTTTTTATTATAGATTTTGATATTGTTGCGTAAAATACAATTTGAATGCAGTAAATTACTGAAATTCAAATATTTTGTTCAATTTCATAAGAATTGATACTTATCACTTTAACGCGCACATTATTTAAATTTGAAGTACGTAATGTGTAATCTATGTGGTGTATCTACATAAAATATTTGTCATTTTTATTAGCAACATAGTAGCAATTGTAGCAATGCGACGTACCTGTGATATGATAACCTTATCAGACATCAGGTCCAATACGTGTGTGTACATTGTATTCAGAATCATAATTGTTATTGGACTGCGGAGGGAATCTCATAGCAAAATAGTGTGAATAAAACTAAAAATGAGCCATAAATTACAACCGGTGACTAGTACTTCGTACTATAGTACATTATATACTTCGATTCACAATAAAGAGAACGGTAAGTTATTTTGGAACCTGTATAAATAATTACCTGCAAGTAAGCTTTGCTTATCCTAATATACTTTTCGCCATTTAATGATTACTGTTTAAAATAGGTACCTATACAAATTATGTTTGGTACTTAGACTATGTTTCTATTAAATACCGAAGCAGACACTGTTCTATGGGTAAAAGCATTTAAAACATGATCTATTGTTCTAATATTATGAATACAACTCATCTTCTGATATTTTAATAAATACGTCTCATTGCGTAAAGTCAGCGGACAAATGATAATTATTGTCGATTATCAAATGTAATCGAAATAACTGCTCTAAGTAATACTACCCCCGATTAAATTACCAGATTACTACTATATTTATGTAATTCTAATAACATACAAATTTAAAATAACTTGTTTTAGTTTTAAGTTAACGTTCGTACTTCCAACTTCTAATAAAATCACTGCAAGTATATAGGCATTTTATGAATAAAACACAACTTCAATTGTTGTCAAGGAACCCACAAATATTCTTTAACGAATGCGTACATTTATTAGAAGTAAAAGAACGTTCGATAACATAACATACATAAGGGTATCCACAAAAGAAAATTCCGAGAATCTAAGGTTCTGAAATAATAGGTGAGAAAACCATAATATGTCACATGTCAATTACGTCAATATTGTCAATAATATCGTCTCTAGTCAAACAACATTTAATCTATTTTAGTGTTTACTTGTAGATGTAGTTAATGAGAAAAGGCTAAAAATGTAAAGTAAACAAACGGCTATAGTACTAAATCATTTATCTCAAAATTTGCTGCGAAAATCTAATCTGGTGATATTAAGTATGGGTGAGCTAAAACTTCAACGTAGTATTATAAACCTATAAAATTCGGTTTCTTGTTCTGAATAAATTCGCACGATAAATTGAAGACATTGCAAAGTATATTGTGTACGTAATATAGTATTTATTTTAAATATTATTCATTGTAAGTACTGTAGGAGTTGATTATGTAGATACTTCTTTTATAAATATTGCTATTTAATAGAGAATTAATTTTTAGTTTTCTGTGCATGCTGATACCGGATTATATTTATATTGCTCATTACACATTTTTTTTTAAATTTTTTCAGATGGCAGTAAGATGCATGGATCACAAAGAGTTATAATATTCTGTCTTCTTACTGCTGTTTTACCTACTATTTTAATTGTATTACCCCTGTATTTGAGGAATATTAAATACGCTGATGTCATGTACAGGATATCAGACTCAGATGTTATACAAATCCATAAAGGACAATCATCAATTTTTTGTGAAAAACATTCCCTAAAAATGAATACTTCTTTTAATGCATTCCAAATGAAAGGTAAACCAGAACTATCAAAGACAAGAAGACATATTACTCTAAAAAAATCCATGACATTGCCAGATGATACATTAGAATATTGGGGTTTTTACCTTTTTGCCGGTGCCACTGTGGAACTCAAAGCCTGTTCCCGGTATGAAGGTTCAAAGATTTTAGTTGTGAAAGGGGAGAAAATTTTAAATACATGTGGAATTTTAGATGGGAATAGATTGAAAAAAGATCCCCCATTAATAGAGAGGCCAGGTCATGTATTGGTGACATTGCAAAACCCAAATAACAAGCTATTACAAACCTCCAGTCCATCTACCCCCTCGGAGGATAATGCCGCAGAACAATGGTCTCAAGAAGTTACAACAGTTCTTACACAAAATTTATCTGACACATCTAGAGCCGTTACATATAAACATAAGAGAGATGCAAGTAGAATTGCTTTGCATAACCCAAATACAGTTTTAGATGCAGGTGTACACCATGGAGGGAATGCTTTAAACACCTCTACAAATGTAGTGGAAGACAGCTCAGTCTCCAGTTTCGAGAATAGTTTATATGACTGTTATCATGATAACATTCTAATGAATGAATTTTTTCCTTATTCGATTCTTTGCAATAATACAAATTACTTGCAACAAACTACGACACTTAAGGTTGTACATGATGTGCTAGTAGACGGGTACTATTATTATATTTTTTATAGTGATAATGATATTGTAAAAAATGATATCCATGCAATTTTTGACATTTATAAGCCAACATTCCATTACGCTAATATGTCTGATTTTAAAATATGTATTAATAAAACAGAATGCGAGTTCAATGTAGACTTCTTTAGTGATGAATTGGTTATTGTTGAGGTGCCTACAAAGGATGGTTTGAGGAGTGATGAAGACAATGCTTCAATTCTGATATCTATTTGTCATCCTCGGATGTCAGTTTATATCATCTTCCCAGTGTCTGTTCTCTTACTGATTCTTGTCTTTGCGTTTTTATGATATTTATTCAAGGTTTTGATCTATTTTATTGTAGTGAAAAGAAATATTACCAGAGGTATGATATTAATTTATTTGTTAATATGACTAGGGTGCCTAGAAACCTGATTAGTGTGTAAGATTATGAAATTTATTTATTTCATCAAAACTGTGATGTAATTTAAATGTTTAAAACTGTTATTGTTTCCAAAATATAAGAATATGTTAAGAGAAAAACAAAAAATTTATTATTGTTATACCTAAATCCTTAAATTCTTGTAACTATGAAAGTGGTGGTTAAATATTACCTTGTTTTATTTATTCAATAATTTACTACCTACCTACACGAGGAAAGATATCAGCGAGACTTACTACTATATTCATTTATTGATATACATATTCTATATTATAAATATTGATAGTTACCCCAAAGGTACTAAAAGTATTAAATTTTAAATATGAAACCAAGAACCTACATAGAGTTGATGTTTAGATGAGTCATCATTTTTGAAACTACTTGACGATAGATACTATCTTAATATACGTAGGTAATAGGATGCAGTTTTAACAAAGGCTATTTTAAAAACTAACAATTCAGTTATACACTAGACTGACGAATAATTGTTTTCTATCCTAATTTTTTCGGTAACCATTAAAGCTTCGGAATTCATTTGGAGCTTGATAGATTATGACGCCTACTGATAAATTTTCAGCAGTGTATTGCCTACCAGAGAAGCCCATTAGGCCCTTGCTTCAGGTTGTCAGGTTGTTTATATCTTTACAAGAGGCTTTCAGTGCTGTTTAATAACTAATCGTAGAAATGACATCGTTAGAGACCTTATTCTGTGAAGGTTGTTAACAGTTAAACCGAAACTTGTTTGTTATGTAATTATAGTGTCAGGTGTTAATATTGTAGTCATGTCTACTACTGATATTTAATATTTAGACGTTGATATTTTATACAAGATTAGGTGTGATTAAAAAACCATGTGAATAATAGTTCTGCTATTACACTGCACTATTCATCAAGATGCGTTGTAAGCGGACTTCTAGTATAACGTTCGTTGTTCCAATTTTAAAATCACTTATCTGTTCACATGGTATTTATAGCACTCATTAGTATATAAGGACCATTACATAAATCACAGTAATCTTGGAATGTCTGTACAAGCGACCACCATTGGATAGTGGAAGTAGTAAAATCTGATTGATTTATTACACTTGCTCTTTATGATCGATCATAACTTGTCATTTATTTCGTTTGGTACAGTAATCAAACAAGGTGTGGGGAAGGGTCGAAAAAATAAAATAATCTCGGGTATCTAATGTGAACCCAGATATAGAAGAAAAGTTATTTAGGTGGTTTATGATATTTTATTGATAAAACATGACAATGTTATGTATTTCAACTGATTATGTACAATATGCAAGTATAATCTAATAATTACCGAATTACGCACAGACATTGTATAAGCAGAACTGTATTTCATATATAATAGAAAGATAATGCTACATAAGTAGGCACGGTACGATGTGCCAAGCTATAAAACGTGCAAGAAGAATTTCCACTACAGTAATATTCCAATTATTAATTATAGTAATTCTAATTTTCGTTAAATATGTAAGTATAATCATATATTTGATAAGAATGTAAGGAATCGTCACTATCAGGAATTAGAGTAGTCAGTGAATTTTGTAATTTATGGCCCTACGTTTTATTGCTGTACCAATATTTATGAGAATAGACCTAGAATAAAGCAAACTTATATAAGACTTATAAAATAATTTAAGATCTACTTCTGCATCTTATATTTTAAAGTATAAACTGGTAATTAATTACTTAAAACTGGTTATAATCAGATCGGTTCCCGTTTATTACTGATTAAAAATAGAATATGAATAAATATTAAGCTAATATTTTCAAATAATAAAATTAAATAATTAAAGTAGGAACCTTAATCACCAACTTCCGACTTATTTCAAAACAAAATTTATTCCAAAATTATAAATAATTCATAATGAACATAAAAACCATGTAGAAAACAATATCAAAATTAAAATGCAAAAGCAGTATTAGGAAACAGGATGCAATAAGGACCTGTCGAAAGAAAGTAATATACTAATTGAGGAAATTTTGATTTATTATTTCCACATAGTTGTGTCCAAAGTAGTTTTCAACAGGCTCAGTTTGAAGATCTTCTGCAAACAAAATTTTACAATTGAGTACAACATTTCATTGAAATTAAGGTTCCGATCGGGAGTGGAGCGCTATATTTTAATGTCAATAACAATACAAATGATATTTCATTACATTTATTCACCGTATTACAAAAAAAAAAAAACAGCAAACATATTATGTACAACTGGAAAAAAAGAGATACAATACATTTCCTCATTTCCTTCTAGTACTTTTGTGATTGAAATAGCCTCTCCAGTACCCGATCAGACCTCTCTGCAGGCGGCAAAGAGATCTACGCGGAACGGGGGCCATCCGGCCGAGCCGGTCTTAATCCTATGTATATTAAACTTATATTGTTAAAGACTATTATAGTATAATGTATTCATTAATTAAACTAAAATAAGTTTATCGATCCAATTAAAATGAGTTCCAATAAAAAAAATCAGCAGGGTGGTACTTAGGAGGGCTCTCCTAATACTCACACTGTATAAATATCGCAATAGAATGCAGGACACAAATTATAAACCGGAATGCGTTGGCACCTCAAATGAGGTTAGCCACATCGCTGGGCATTTCAGTAATGGTGGTATGGTAGAAGTCCTCAATATCCTTCAGTGCTCTCTTGTCAGCTTCAGTCACGAAGTTGATAGCTATTCCTTTACGGCCAAAACGACCACCGCGCCCAATCCTGAAATGCAACAATGTTTATAACTTGTGACTGAATCAAGACACTATTTTACAATTAGTATATATTTTTTCAGACAGAGGATAAATTTACATACCGATGAATGTAGTTTTCACGGTTGGTAGGCAGATCATAATTGATGACGCAGGACACCTGCTGTACATCAATGCCTCGAGCGAGTAAATCGGTAGTGATGAGAACTCTGGACGAGCCGGTACGGAACTGCCTCATGATGACCTCGCGCTCACGCTGATCCATGTCGCCGTGCATAGCCGACACAGTAAAATCACGCTGGTGCATGGATTCTGTGAGCCAGTCCACCTATACATAGCATGCATAACAATGTAGTCATTAGTAATTAATAATACTGTAACAACAACAACATACCATCACGCCAGGTCCCTAATGGGTAGGCAGAAAGCACCGAGTGCCAAATATCTAATAATATTGTAATCACTAGTATTATTTTGTGTATATGTTATGAAATACTATAAATGAACTCAATCTGTTTATGATATATTGATATATTATAAGTTACTGGTATATTAGAATTCAAATTCCAGACCTCTGAGGAAAGGGAATCATGAAGAGTAGGAGTTCCATTAATGGACACAAATCTCATCCCACAATCAGTGGGTTTACGGTTCGAAAAGACAATAACATTTCTTAAATATATAACCTAAGACTCTTCAGAGCAACGGTTATTAAGCATCTTAGGACAAATTTACACTACTATACCTTGTACCAAACACCACAAACAATAAAAAATCCTTTTATTTGAAAAGAACTATTTACCTTGCGGCGAGTATTGCAGAAAATGACTGCCTGAGCAATAGACAGAGTGTCATACAAATCACAAAGAGTTTCCAACTTCCAGTCTTCCATCTCAATTGAAATGAAGAACTGTTTAATACCTTCCAATGTGAGCTAAAACAAAAAGTTACATAATTTTAAGGAATTTTATTTATTGAATAAATACCAGACCAGTACTTGTTTCTAAATTAATGATTAATGAATCAGCTTTACATAAGAAAGTTTTCAGCCACATCAAAAATTTGTAAATATACGAGACTTTCATTTACAATACAGTGTATTACTGTCCTACATTTAGTAAAATGGAATTGAGCAGTTATGTAGTGTTTATACATATTAAGAATTAAACTAAATTTCCAATAATGGCCACAGACAAATCAGTGTTTTCAAAACAACTTTTAAAAAATTTCTTGTATTGTTAATTTAATTCCGATTTTGGACCAGAAATCCCTCATTGAAGTCCTACTACCTTAAATATCTTAATATATATAAATTACGCGTCACGTTGTTTCTCCGCTATGAACAGGAGTCCATAGCGGGGACAAACAACTAAGAAAAGTTCAGGAAAACTACTGAACCCATTTTAATCAAATTTGCACACCAAGGTTGCCATACTCCTCCGAAACGGCTTGACCGATTCTCATGAAATTTTGTCAGCATATTGAGTAGGTCTGAGAATCGGCCAACATCTATTTTTCATACCCCTTTGTGATAAGGGTTGTCCACCCTTAACATTGTTTGTTAGGCGGTACGAAGTTCGCTGAGTCAGCTAGTTAATTTATAGGTATGTATCACGTATGGATGAACAAAAAATAATATAACAACTCGTCAGTAAATCATTTGCAGAAAAATTACATCTTCTATCCTGGGTCTCGTTAACATAATATTTTTTAATAATTTATAAAATTACGTTGTAACCGTTTTCATAATATGTTACCCTTGTATTTATACAAGGGGAATACTGTAGGAAAATATTTCAACGTTACCCAACTAACGTATCATTTACGCAAAGAAAATATTCCCACATTTTTACGGACATAATTTTTTAAAATCACATCATCCTGACATCACGTTAATGAGCGTTAACAAAAGAGTACTTGAGGTTTTGACTTCGAAAGCTTTACACTACAAACTAATTACGTACATTAAAAAAAAAGTAATTCGTTATCATTCGTGGAATTGATAAAAAAGAACTTGAGGTTTTGACTTCGAAAGCTTTACACTACAAACTAATTACGTACATTAAAAAAAGTAATTCGTTATCATTCGTTGAATTAACAAAAAACCATTTGAGCTTTTGACTTGAAAAGCTTTACAGAAGAAATTAAGTACATACAATTTTTTTTATTGGTTATTATTGGTTGTATAGAAAACATTGCCTGTCAACAACCTCAGATGTGAATTTTTAGAATGTAGGGTAGCTATGTAGTATTAGTACTATGTAGTGCGAAGATATTAATATGTTTTGATTGTACAGTTATTATTAAGACTAACATATAATGCCTTAACCTGACCTTAAATAAAGAGGTCTTAGTAATTCACTACAATTCAATGTTGGAAACAGAAGCTGATTGGAATATATTAACCACTTTTAATTATGTTGCTATCGTTTTGAGACGAAATCTGAGTCCAACATTGGGTGAGATCATACGTCACTTCAATTAATAACAATCGAAAATATGATAATTAATCTTCCAACAACGATTTCAATTGAGTATAATCAAATTAAGATATTTATTATAATTATTTATATGTAGGTACATACGTCACCTTTTAGTTTAGTCGTAATAATAATGAAATTTGTTAAGCCGGCTTAAAAAACACGATAAACGACTCAATTATTAGCCTGGATTGATTTAAGCCTGTCCCAATTATTCGCCTCCCTAGTTCGTTATATCATCGTTAGAAAATTCAAGCGTAAGTTTAATATAGAATATGATTTTACTTCTAAACAGTAACAAAGAAGATGAGAAAAATATTGTACTCAGATCAACTAAAATCAAGTAGTATAAAATTGACGTGCATTGAAATTAGGTATTTTGAACTATCAATACATTACATATACAGTGACATAGATATAATATATCAATGTAATATAATATCAATATTTACATATATGTACAATGTACATATTATATGTGCCCGTTAGGGACCTGGCGTGATGGTATGTGTGTGTGTGTGTGTGTGTGTACATATACATCAATAATCATTATAATATATATCTAGTAAAATTGTGGTTTTCGCCCCTGTAACGAGTGAATTCAAGTATATAAAACGTGCGTTTACTGAATACTCATAAGTGTACAGTTGAGAGGAAAAGTGTGAAAAGTTTTGTTTTTTTATTCTAGGTTTCCTGTCGAACTCTTTTCACGTAATTTGCTGAGCCGATCCCTCCACATCGTTCCGCCGCTAAGGGATAAATTGGAACGCATTCGTTTCTATATTTACATGTAAAATTACTATCGAATTATCGAAAAACGGTTTGAGGGTGCCTCATAAAACGTTTCTGTGTCATCTTAAGTTGATACTGTTTACGATTTAACATTGAGGTCGTATTGCTGTAGTTAACTGTACATTTTTATTATAATTTTATATTTTACATACGTATCGCATTTTGTAAAATTGTGATTTTTTTTTTTTTGTTTCGAAAAGCTGTATTTTCTAAGTTCTACGTTCTAAGACTAAGTACTATTCAGCTTTTGTTTACCCACTACAAACAATTAATTTAACGAAAATGCTAATTACATTATCAAAATCGTCAGAGCTTTTGAATGACCAATTTTAAAAAGGAAAATCAGCGTGGGAGACGCTGCGAAAAAAACACCTTCAGCGAAAGCAACATAATATTTTTGAATTTTTATTCAATGTAAAAAGCTCCGACATTTTTTCTTTAGCTAGCTGGCTTTATTAAGCTTAGGTGTCTTGCCAGGTACTAGGGTAACAAAGGTAAGGAGGGCTCGACAGTCTCAAGTCACGCGTCAGACAAGTGTCGCGCTTTTATATGCGGTCCTTGCTATTCCCCACTCGAGTTGCCACACTAGAGTGCAGACTGCCTAAGAGTTTGTCTATACCGAGTTGTATAGTCGCAAAAAAGTTATGTTAACATTTCCGCATTAATTATTTTAAGGAAGTAATGATAGGTCTGAATGTAGACGGCGTAGCATGTAGATAGTATGTACGTAGCATGTGGGTTGTAGACCTATAGGTTGCGCTGATTCCGCAGTGAAGCAGATGTTATTAAAAAATGTATTTAGACTTGAAGTTACCATTCAATTTTGAAAATATTGTAAATAAATTTTTCACACATTCTGTACTTATTATAAACATGTTTTTTTTCCGTTTTATTGGTACACTGCTGGACTTAATCTACCACGCTGGTCAAGTGCGGATTGGTAGACTTCACACACCTCAGAAAATATTATATACTTCGTACCAAACCTACGGTGTGCAGGTTTCCTCACGATATTTTCCTTCACCGCTATGGCGAGTGATATTTAAATTTTAGTTATAAAACGCACGTAACAAGTCTGAGGTGCGTGCCAGGATCGAACCCAGGCCCCCCGAGTGGGAGGCTGAATTTCAAAGCACTAGGCTACCACTGCTTGTTATTATATATACGGCTAAGATAACAGAATTAACAAAGTAGCGTGGAAAGCGTAGCCTGCAGCGGCGGCTTGAGGCAGGCTTTGTTTTTATTCAGGCTCCTTTGTGTCTATAACATTGTTAGCTATAAAGCTTAAAAATAAAAGTTAAAGCATAAATGTTCTTTCATAAATTTCATAGCCGTAATTTCATATGAGAGGACACCCGTGACTCATGAAGGAATAATAACACGGTTGAATGATAATGAATATTTCAATTTTAAATTTAGAACACGTTCGGCCACCAATTTATTCGATATTTGAAAATTTTAGTTTTCATTACGAAGTCCGTTTTCATTTGACGGTATTGGCTTCTCTCTCATAGAACTTTCCAACACATAACATGACATGCTATCACAAAAGCGGAAGGCTCACCTTTAAACAAGCGTATGAGGTTTCTTTTGACTATAACGAAAACGGGGTCGTCGTTGCCTCTGCAGCATTCTTCAATTTCATTTCCTTTGTACGTCGCAAAGGACGGGACTGTGGTGAAACGCCAAATGCCATACAAGGTCCAATTTTCAAATGGACATTTACTTTTCGCTTTTGAACACAAAAAGTTTCATTGCATTTAAAAACGTATTCTAACATATACTGAGAATGCGATTAAGGAAAAACATTGCCGGTGAGGCCAAAAGCAAATATTAGGCTCTATATAAGTAACGTAATCAATATATTATATGGTGGTGATAGAATAACGCCTAAACCCTTTTTCTATGTGAGGAGAGTTGTGTTCAGCAGTGGACCAATAAAAGGGTTGAAAAATAATCTAATGTATATTTGGATTGTATTGATTATATGTAAGTAATTACTTTTAATTGCACACGTTATAATATAAAATTTTATGTTTTTATATGTTTTTGGACTTTGCAGTTTTTAATTTGTTTCAATTCTATAGATTAATTAGTATTAAGTACAACACTAACGCATTGGTTAATCTGTAATGTTAGTTGTAAATGGTACACTAAATAAATAAATGTTTTGAATCAAGCAAATAATCAAGAATTACAGTGTTCTCATTTTATTACACCTATATTTATAACGTCATAGACTGGCCGTCTGTGCCTTTTTAAATTTCTTTTTGGCAATTTGTAGCTACACAAAGTTGTTTTGGTTATTTTTCTTTTCTCCACTCATTATTGTTTTTTGTTCCGGGTTCTCATTAACGGACTATTACTTGGTTTATTACTTCATGCGAACCTCCTGAGCATCTTTAATACGCGGAACGATCTTGAAGTCGTGCTCTACGAAAATGCGGCATGCTCTACGGGAATTCGTAGAAGAATAATCACTTTGTAGTACGCACTCGTAGCAAGCGCTACACGGAAAAGTGTCCTTAAGACAATATTCCAACAAATGATATATGCCTTAATCTTAGCTCGTCGACTGAGAATAAACATTGATACACCGACTTTCATTTACAGGATGATTCGTTTCGTATATGTCGAAATTGTACAAAGTTTTACTAGGTTTTAATTTTGATTTCTGTTTGAAAAAAAATACGAGAATATTTTGCGATGCAATTTCAGTGGCCTTTAGACATTTATTTTAAAATGGACATGTGCACTGTTACACTGCAATTTATTGTAGTTGCAGTTGAAATCGATAGAATGGGTGGCGATGTAATGAAATAACTCGTCCGCAATGCTTTTTGTTACATGTTACATACACGCATTCCGTTGTTACATAACGAAGAGTTACATTTTGTATTAATGTTATAACAAAGAAATACATCTATTTTGTAACTAGCCAGTGAAACAAATGAATTAGTGGTATGCATATAGTAATGTTTTAGATTTAAAAGAACGCGGTGCCAAATATTCTAAATCACAATTTAGTAATAATAAGCTCTGCTTAAATTAGTTAAGCGTCAAGCAAAGCCCAACAGTTATGCATCCATAATAATATTATTATTTCAAAATTTAACAATTATTTGTATTTTATTACGTAACATCACGCCTGTATTCCTCGAAGGGGTAGGCAGAGGACTGTAGTACACCCCCAATACGTATTACGTTGCTTCAATAATTATTTTCTTAATTTGCTATCTACTAAAGAGTCTTTTACTTAAGCGAATAGAATCTTAAGGAAATAAACTTATATAAAAACTAAATATCTTAAATAAAACTAAATCCTGTAAAAAAATAGTCAGGATTTGTTGCTCAAACAACGAGTTCCTCTAGCCAACGGTTTTAGGATCGTAAGAGGAAATAGAACCGGAATAGAGATAATATCTTTATTAGCGCGATTAATGTCACATTAAGCCAGCTACGGCGTTCCGCAATTAAGACCGGCCGTTACTATTATTGTTTAATTGTTGTGTTTAGCCTGGCCTTGTGGTACAGCGTTCAAACTGATTGCTAAATCTGAGATTGTGGGATCAATTTCCAACCAGGACAAATATTTGTGTTACGAGCACATTTGTTTGTTCTGTCTGGTTGTATATATATATATTGTTGTATATATAGGTTGTGTATATAGGTATATA
>DWEM01000818.1:0-16666 GCA_018245935.1 Agara belti belti
CAGTTAATAGGTGTTAATAAGAATTAGTTGGTCAGTATTCGTTAGTAACAGGACTGCAGGAATGGGACTGTTAGTAAAATTAGTCCAGTTAGTATTTGTTAGTGCAGTGTAGTTAGTATTTGTTGTTATTTCGTAACAGTAGCACATTTCTTGTACGATTGTTCATGTGTCACACAGTATCACGGTATGGTATTGACATGGCATACAAGTGATAGGTACCATACTATACAAACATTATGTGGAACAGGTAATATCTCGTTCCAAAGGGCCGTATACCAATACGTAATTTCCTTCTACGAACGGAAATCGCACGTCTGTTTGTGGCCTACGAGATCGCTTTGCATCACACACAGATAAAGCTCCTTTGTGGCTTTATAAAAATACAGGATTACATTAGCGTTATTAACGAGTAAAAGACTGTTAACCATAAAATGTTTTCAAGTTTACCTACCTATGTAACAACTAGCAGTGATAGCGTAGTGGTTTGAAATACAGCCTTCCGTTCCGGGGGGTCTGGGTTCGATCCTGGCACGCACCTCTGATATATTACGTTCGTTTTATAACTAAAATTTAAATATCACTTGCTATAACGGTAAAGGAGAAACCTGCACACCTTAGAGATGTTATAAATTATATAATATTTTCTGAGGTGTGTGAAGTCTGCTAATCCGTACTTGGCCAGCATGGTAGACTATAGCCTAAATCCCTCTCACTGAGAGGAGACCCGGTCCAGCAGTGAACCAACAAAAAAGGGTCGAAAAAAAGCAATATGTAACAAACAGAAATTATAATCAAATTTGTCTGTGGCATATACGAACACGCCGACCTACGAATGTCTACACAATTTATACCGTTTATAGTTTGTTTTTCATAGAGAAACTGAATATATTTTTGTAGAAAAAGGATAGAAATATATGGATAGGAAGAGATGTTTCAAGCATTAGCAATTTATTGCCGTTACAAAAATACCCACTGCGTAAAAACCACGAAAATTTTTATTCGAATATCGTTTTTAATGAATCTGGCCGCATTTAGTTTTTATTAGATAATTGTTTTTGAATACAATATGATAGCTATTGGTAATATGTTCTTTGGAGCGCACGTTCAATGAAATGGTTGGCAATAGGATGCTGTATTCGATTTGGTAAACTATATATTATGTATATTAAAATGGCGTCGAAAACTTCAGGCTATTTTTTGTAACTACGGACAAGAAAGCTATCCTAATTACCACATATAGTAGTTTAATATGTAACTATATAGTATACTTACTTGACTAACTTAATCAATTTAAATTGTAATTTTCTTTTTACTGGCCGTAAATAAATGCCATTAAAGATTTATAAAACTTAACGCGACTTCTTAACCAAACAAGATGCCAAACTACATATATGTACCTAGATTAATATAATCTAAGTACATCAATGTAAGTTGTTGCCTTAACATAATGCTCATAAAAACTCTAATTCAGTGAGCAAACACCATAAAGCTAATTTCAAATCGGGGAGCGCAACGCCATCCGGCTGAAGGTGGTGGGAAGGTGAAGGGTGGAGGGCAGGTGAAGGCGGTGGAGTTTACCGGGTGTGATCGAGGCTTGGCGGAGAGAAAGCCCCGCAGCCACTTCGGTTCGAGCTTTCGGTTCAACCGGCCGCGTCCGTGCGCTGCTGGTTCCCGTACCGACGCGGTGTACGGCGCTAGCTCCCGAAATCAACTTTTGACTTTAATTTATATATAAAGCGAAGTGAAGTCATATTTCCTCTTCCTATTTAATCCTTGATATATCGCTCTGTAGAATATTCTTTTGAAAGTTTTAATTGCGAAAGGAAACTAAAGTTTGAAAAAATGTGGTACATGACTATTTGGACTGTCTTATCTAGCTTATTGGAACTGGTCGCATGGGAATTCTTTATACCATTAATAGTGACACGCTCAGGATGTTTCAAGAGGATGAATCCCAAAAATCGTAAGTCTTGACAAGTTTTTAATGTTTAAATAGTTTTTTTGTTTTTATTTATGATTTATTAATTTGGTATTTATTTATTAATATATATTATTTATTTAATGAAAGCGTTAGTATATTTAAATTACAAATTGTAAAATTATTTATTGTTCTATATAGATATTTCTAATAAACCCAGAAAAATATTATACGTAAACAAATTCCTCTTCTATTAGTAATCAACTACTTTAATCTCTTGAGTTTCCTTGAAGAAACATCTTTATTCAATAAAACAGCATTTTTATTTAGCTCGCTGTAATAAATAGATAATAAATGTTTTCCAGATAATTTACCCCAGCTCGTGGAGTGATCGCAGAATAAACTTGCTATTTTTAAGTGTTAATGTTTTAAAATACCTCTGTTGTATTTTATTGAAGTGGCGATTCTTTTAGTGCATAATTCGTCATACGTTTACGTACAAACTGCATAGACACAGCCATGCAAGGTCATGCGCTCTTTATAAATATTTCCAAACCAGAAGCATTTCCGCATTTGTGGAGAAATGGACCCGCGTGAGAATTGATGGACAGAAGTGTTAATAATGAACAGATCAACGATAAATCGCCTAAACGAATACTCCTTATAAAATAACTACGTTCAAAGTGTATTACATGTGCAGACACTGTCAAAGCAAGAATTGGATACGTTAGCCGTAGTCATACGCTCCAACCAAATTGACTTCAACAAACTCAACAGTCGCTGAGACCGAAATCGACTTAGGTGATGATGAGCATCACTAAAATTGATCGCTACACAAATATATATCAATTTAGTTTTAGCCCTTGGCTTTGCTCGCGCCGTAATCGAATTTCCTAAAGAAAATTAACGAATTAGATATTTTTATTTCCCGACAGCGTAAATCTAAAAGTTCAGTTGTCTAAATCCCAAACCGAGGAATTTTCATGCAACCTTTCTACTCCTATTTTAGCCCCTTAGGGGAAGAATTCTTAGTTCTCACTTACGTTATACAAAGAGCCTATCTCCAAAAACTCAGGATTAAAGTTCAGTGGTTTCGGCTGTGCGTTGATCTCTGGGTCGGTAGGCTGGTCACTTCCTTCATTTATACAAATAGTTTTTTTTAAACTTAATAAAAAACCTTTTACTGTGATATAAATATAACTTAGGATAAAATAAATCTTTACTGTGATATAGATATAAAGTAGGGTAGAGTGGTTTCAATGAAAGTTCCTTTATGAAATTAGAGTAAGCCGTAAGTCTATAATGGGACATTAAAGTTTATTTTACCTTAAACGATAATTGAATAATCAGGTAACTGAATATTTAAATATCTTACGGACTTAATTTAATGGATATACGGATTTCGTTTACGTTAATTTACGAGCAGCACTGAATCGTAGGTAAAAATAATAGACCGTTGATATTATGAATATTTTTCATTTCTTCCACTTGAAAAAATAAAGTATGTTCATTAGGATTTAAATAATAAGGTCACAACAATGTATATAATGATTTATCTGCTTATTTAAACAATACTATCACACTCCTCGGGTTGGCAAATTTTGTATTTGGAATGCGTGCTTAGGTCTGCGAAATACTTAATTCATTTATTATATTTCATAAAAATAATTATAATTTATGTAATAGAGCGTCAGAAAGTAACCTCACAAGACGAGCGTCGCTCGAACATTAAATTAAAAATTACAAGCTAATTGACACCAATTCCAATACGACCTCATTACAATAGCGATGATTATTTATTGCATGGCCGGTTTTGATCGATCTGAGTATTTTGTAAATTTTGGACTGCCTTTTATAAAAAAAAAGGTATATCTACGATTTAAATAAAAAGGTTCTCGGCTAATACTTCAGTCCTCAGTTATTACTTTATAATAATAATAATAATAAAGCCTTTTTTATTTCCTTAATACAATTTGACAATTTACAATTCATTAAAATAATATTAAAAACAATAAAATATTTATAAATAAAAGTTTCAATTGTTATTAATTTCAATTTCAATTTCAATTTTTATTCACTTATAGTTTTTCTTTTCTTTATAAATTTTTATATTATCTTTTTATATTATTTATGAGTTATTACTTTAATAAAATAAAGTAAACGAGCTATCACAAAATGTAAAAAAATATTTATGTTACTGCTCTAAATTAGCACAACTGGATGGGCAAAGTTTTTTACGTGGTAATTAACAAGCTATTTTTGTTTGAAACTTGATTTCCGTACTGTTACTTCATTTTCTCTTCTATCTACAATTTTTAATTTCAATACCTTCATTTGATTTTGAGGTTGTATCTCGTTTCAATCAATATGTCAGCGTGGCAGACTATGGCCCCTCACTATGAGAGGAGACCCGGTCCAGCAGTAGACCAACAAAAGGGTCGAAAAGAAAAGCTATTCAAAATCAGATGGCGACGCTTTACGAAGTAATTTGTTTCTAAACGGATAGCTGATTATGTGACTATTTAAATTAATCTATAAATATCCTATGTGCATTTGAGAATAATATTTTTAATCTCCTTGTGCTAAACTTCACCCGAAGGTATCGTCAGAGCCGTTTTGAAGGAAATTGACTTGAATTTTAACATAGTTACTCATTTCAGGATGCAAGTGCTCACTAAGAAACGAACCAAACAACCCAGTGAAACTAGTCTTGGTCATGAATAATGTTAACCTTTGCTGTGGTAGCCTAGTGGTTTGAAATTCAGCCTCTCACTCCGAGGGGTCTGGGTTCAAATCCTGGCACGCTTAATATACGCGTTATATAACTTAAAATTTAAATATCATTCGCTATAACGGCGAAGGAAAACATCGTGAGGCAACCTTAGAGATGTTATAGTAATTTATAAAGTTTCTGAGGTGTGTGAAGTTTACCAATCCGCACTTGGCCAGCTTCGCAGACTAAGGCCTAACACCCTCTCACCATGACAAAAGACCTGTGTTCAGCAGTAGATCAATAAAAGGGTCGCCAGGTTGTTGTGGTAACCAAGGCCATGAAAGCCATACCTATGTGATTTCATTTATTGTTTATGGAGTTGAGTGAAAATTTCGTTACTGTAAATTATATTAACTATTGGGACAATTTCACACAATTACATACCTGCGTTATGTTAACCAGACAGCTGATAAACATAAATGTACCTATACATACATACACACGATATAATACTTAATATACTTAAATATTTTTATTACACGCCGACGCATAACTAACAAATGTGGTAAAGGAACGTAACATCACCCCTGTATTCCCCGAAGGGGTAGGCAGAGGAGTGTAGTACACCCCCACATTCCACCAGTTACGTTTTAGTCCCACAATGGAATAGGTGGTGAGCCTATTGCCATGCACCGGGCACACATCCAGACTCTGAGTCTGACTACTAGAAATTCTAAATTAGAAAAATCCAGCAGTACCCACCCAACCCGGGATTTGAATCAATCGGCAGTCGCGCTAGCAACCGCTCGACCAACGAGGCAGTCAACTATAGACCTATAACTAGTATTGTAACAATTTTTATTTCCGAATTGTTACGCTAGTAATGTACCTCGTTCATTATGTATCAATGGAAATACAAACAATATCAAAACATAGGCTTTGTAGGAGATTAGCGGATAGATGTTACCGTTGCTGGCACTGTGGTAATACATATATGTAGTCGGGACGCTCCACCTGCCAACTTTGGCAGGCGAAAGTCAAGGTGGTAATTGAAATAAATTTACAATTATAATAACGGACATTGCCAATTCACACACGTTCACGTCGTGAATTCGTAGAGAGAATAGCGTGGAGAAAAAAAATCAGAATTCACAAGCCCGGACCTTGAATCGTAATCCAGAGAGCACCAAACGTTGCCCGACGAGGCGGTCGAACCCGGAACCGAGCGCGCGGCAATACGAGAGATATACCGAACGAAGATGAAGATTAGCTTGCAAAGAGCAGCGGCTGTAGTGTCCAATCACTGTTTTTTCTACCCTTTTGTTGGTCCACTGCTGGACCGGATCTCCTCTCATAGTGAAAGGGATTTAGGCCATACCCTACCACGCTGGCCAAGTGCGGCAGAACTAGAGTCGGTGATTTCTGCCTACCGAGTTAGGGACTTGGCGTGATGGTATAATAATAATAATAATAATATTAGCTGATACTTGTAATTGTAACAACAAATTGAGATAAAAAAAGAAAAAGAAAAATTGCCACTGTGGATTGACCCTTGGGACATTTTTCTAGTATATAGGTTTTCGAATCTAGGTTTCACCAACGTAAACCATTTCTTTATACACATATATTTTTCTGGAAAACAAAGTAGCCACGTTCACCATCCCCAGGCTTCAAACTATCCTCACATCAAATTGCATTACAATCAACCAAGAGATTCGGCATGAGTGATTTCCTCGCGTGAACTAAAAATTTTCGTGACACTCGAAACTTTTCAACCCCGTCGGCGAAGTGGTTGCGCTCAATTCATAAACTTGTTTCATTCACTCGCGCGCGTGACTGTATACGGCGCGCAGACTTATGGTAATGTGATTAAAAATTATAAATGAAAACAAAGTATGCAGTTGCAGTTGTAGTAGGATTTCTTGTAGTGTATAAGTAAATACATTAACGTTATGTAAGATCATTTTTTAAGTGATCCGATGAATATGTATGTCTGCTAAATAAATCACTAATATCCGATATATTCAACCGATTCTATAGAATTCAATAAGAAATATTATTAATATAGCATCACGCCCGATACTTAACAGGATAGGCACTGTCAATCGAGTGCCAGCTACCTCTATCTTCACCTGACTGAGGTGCTTCTTCAACATCCATCACTCCCTTCTTATATGTATAACAAAGATGCATTTCGTAAAAACTTTAGAACTGGAACTTTAGAGAATGGTTGCAAAACTCGAAATTTTCCAGATCCGTATTTTAACTTACTAATATTGTAAAAGACTAACGGCCCGCCCCGGATTCGCACGGTAGTACATCACTTTGCTCTATTGTCAATAATTTCCGCAGAGTCCACGACATAACCAATTTTTTGGGGTTTTTTTTTACACGTTGGGTTACATTATCGAAGTTTTCATACGGACCCGAACTTTTTTTGAAAATTACCTATGTGCATCGGGGATAATGTAGGATTCTAACGGTGAAAGAATTTTTCAAATCGGTCCGGCAGTTTCAGAGCCTACTCAATGCAAACTAACAAACAAATCTTTCCTCTTTATAATATTAGCTTAGATTGTGGGGATTTGAGTCCGTGTGTATTATACGCAGGGTGTTCTGTGGAAATTTTGAAAAATCATTTAACGCTACGTAACCAACTCGGGTCACACTTTCACGTTTACGTGTTCGTCGGGATTAACAATTCTCGGGCGACGGTCCGCGCGGCTAATCGCTTTTTAAATTGCACGCCGTCTCCCTGCCAGGATTTTCTGTCAGGAAACGAATTTATCGTTCAGCGACACTCATGTTAGTGTACATGTTCCGTGAACGGAAAGAAATTATGACAGAAAATAATGGTGCAATTTAATATTGCGCTTTGTGTTTCGCGCGGTCTATTTTGACGATGGGCCGGAGAAATGCTAGACGAATTGCTCGTTCAAACATTGTTATTTTATTGAAATTACAATTCATACACTAAACAAACATTAAAGGCATATCGATGTTATTCTAATGCTTTCGTCGGCTTCATTATCTCCATGGATGCAGTAGATCGTGTTAGTGCAGATAGGTGCAGTGTAGACGCAGTAGAATTGGTTAGAGACCTTGACAGCTAAACCGGAGGTCGTAGGTTCGAGGTTCGTTCAAGGACTTTAACCGAAAGAGAGGGGAAGTTATAGGGCAAAATACGGGCTTTTTATTATTCCAAAATTCGCACGGGATCGAAATCTACGCGGGTAACGCCGCGGGGCGCAGCTAGAAATAATGATTAGCGTATGTTGTAGTAATGTGATAGGATGAATAAAGGTTTTCATTTCTATTTCTAATTACAATGCACCGACGCCGGCCGTGCGGCGGGGGCACACACAATGTAATAATTGCAACATCTGAGCGGCGGCGTGTACGCAGGCGGATTTCAAATCAAGCGACGTGTTTGCATGGCAACCGCCGATTTTTGCACGGATCCGGCAGTTCCACTTATAGACACATACAAAGTGCGATTAAAAAGGAAATTAATTTACAAAATTTCCTTCTTTGTTTAAGTTACGGGCACCCCCGTTCGACTGCAGAATGATTGATATAGCAATTTTTTTTTGGATTTTTTTATTTGAGATCAAATCACCCTGTGTTTGACAACTGTCACACTTGTATCGGGCATTAATTTATTCATATAAACAACTTGATAATATTTTAAAATGTGAACAGTTGATAAACTTCGATA
This sequence comes from Agara belti belti, assembly GCA_018245935.1. Lineage (NCBI taxonomy): Eukaryota > Metazoa > Arthropoda > Insecta > Lepidoptera > Hesperiidae > Agara > Agara belti. Next base: position 8,350 of record DWEM01000818.1, read on the forward strand.
CAGCCAAAATGAAGTTTAACTTGACCGAGAGCAATATTTAAAGAAGAACCATAACGCATTTTTTGATGCTTCTTTAGATTTTACTTTGACACAGAAATTAATGTATTTGTCACACACGTTTACATATAAATGTTCGCTTTCGACACTTCTTCTCCGTATGAACTGTAACATTGCCAAATATCACAGTCCACGGTGCGCGCTATTTGCTTAAGAAGGCGGTTCAAAGTTTTCGCTTCGCCTATTAAAATGTATCTAACATATAAATAAAATTAAACTGTCTGCCAGTGATTTTAAAATGCGTTTTTTCAAGAGCTCATGCTTATGTAAGTAAGTATACGATATTAAACATAAACAAACTTTGTTTTAAACTCTTGTCCGTCTTACTTTCTGTTTGTCCGGCCTAATCTGTGGAACGGCTGGCCCGATTTCAATGGGAGTTTCACTGGAAGGTAGACGAGGTTACAGGGCAACATATTAGGCTTTTTATCCCGAAATTCCCGCGGGATCGAAATCTACGCGGGCAGTGGTGCGGGGCACGGCTCGTAGATCGGATAAAATCGAGCATTCTCCAAGGGGGTTATGACGCGACGTGTGTATCGAATAACGAGTTGCAGAGACGTTCAGTAGCGTCGGGGTGGCGGGAGCGCTGGAAGCGAGTGTCAAGTGCGGTGTTAATGTCGGGACGATTATTTATGTCGGTTCAGTGCCAACGCGTACCTACACATAACACGATGTGCGCGTTGGTAACGGACGTAAATTATCCTAATCGTATCGAACGTGACAAGGTCTCGAGGGCTCAATAATAATAATAACTGGGGACAATTCCACAGACGGCTATCAGATTCCAAATTAGGCAATTTGATGCTTGTGTTATGGTAACCGGACAGCTGATAAACATACATTATATAGGTATAATACTTATATAAATATTTTTATTACACCCAGACACGGAACCAACAAACGCGCTCATCACACATGTCCGTCCCGGGTGAGAATCGAAGCCACGACCTCCGGTCTTGCAGTCAGGGCCTCTAACCACTCGATCACGAGGCCAGTTAATTGTGAGTGCTTACACTTATTGTGCGGCGTTTTAATGAATATCACTTTTTTATCGGCTCCTCTTAAGCCCGATCTCCACCGATCCGCACTAGAGCAGCGAGTTGAGGCATGTTACGGTCGTCCACAATTGCAGGAGACCGGAGACAGGAGCGCAAAAAAGGCTTGAAGTTGACGCCCATCATGCATAATGAAATGCGGGTCTCTAATTCAGGATTCAGGATAGTTTCACTCTCAACTCGGCTATAGACTAAGCGCAACATTCAGATAAATCATTAAAAACATAAAGATTCTTTTTTTATCATAAGAAAAATAAACAATACAGCTAACGTGCGTTGAAACGCACTAAGCTATTGAAGTACACACTACTTACAAGTTGGACAACGGAGAGGTGCAACAACCTAAAGCAATCCAATTACACAAAGGAGACGATCGCCGAGTGAGTCACACTGTCACAGTCGTATTGCACAAAAACGGATTATCCGGTCTAACACCGCATTAGGGTCGACGCACACTGTGCAAGTGCGCGCGGCGAAAACGATACGTGACGTCCGTTGGGAGCGATAAAATTGAAGCGTAAAAACAATAGTAATTTGATTCCAAATTAGACAATTAAGTGCTTGTATTATAGCTGGATAGCTGATAAACATATTGTATACTATAGACATTTACTTAATAGTAATACTTCAATAGATATTTTTATTTGAACTACCATGAAGTTATTTAGTCAGAAGGCTGTGTATGGCGGTACGCGTGTATAGTAAAGATGTCATAAGCAATGAAGTGGAGAACTATGTAGTGTGTCAGTTTAACTGTGCGGTTACCACAGCACAGGATTCATTCCGTTTGGAATGAAAACGGTCGTGTGTCAATTGTCCCGACAGATAATAATAATCGTCACGAATTACGATTTCTGATTATACTCGGTTTTTAGGTCGATATTTTATTTGAGATCAAGCATGGCCGACTGCCACGTAGCTCGGTTCTCACATAAATCTAAGACGTATTAACTATGAAGGAATAATTTAAAAATTGTCGTACTATTGCCGCTGGGACTGCGAATTTTTGCAATTGCATAAAAATGAACATCCGTAGCTGCAGTTCCTTCTGAAATTTGCGTAAAGTAGACGGTATAACACGAGTTTATGAAAGTATAAGTGATATGCTGCCCCATTGCCCTGGTTTCTATCATTATTATGTATTATTACTACGTCCATAATCACTACCGATTCACTTGTCCGCGGTCACTTGCCGTGCACTAGTCATGACTCAACCCGGCTGAACTAAATAATATCGAGTCATGTTCGATGGCCTAATAACAGTTTATGGGGAAAATAAGTATTGTAATCGTACGATAAATATCATTGTATGCAATAAAACACTATACTAGTCACCCGCAATATATATTTCGCAAGTTTAATGATTATTATTAATACGCGTTGGAACTAACCTCATCCTCCTCCTAACTCGCCTAGTTATGTAGACGTTGAAATTAGACGGATGAATAAATTTATTATTCATTCAAAGTCAAGACAAAGTTCAAATTCAATGTCTAAAACGCCCGTCTGTTGCGAAAATTCACACCGTACTTGCGCTATTTTGCCAGTTAAGTGTTCGAGACTTCAAGGGAACGTACTCGTATTTTGAATTCAGACAATGTCTCAAGCCGCACCGAGCAGCGTGGTGAAGTATGCTCCACGCCGGCTGTGCAGAAGAGCCGTGCCCAACATTAATACGTAAAAAAATGTTTCCAGCCGAACAACACCTAAGATTATTTTACGTGAGCATTTACAGAGATTTATTTCTTGCGTCGGCTCGAAATATCGCAAGTTTTTTTTGTTTTTTTTTTTTATTTATTATCCGACTATGTTTATATACTTGGATATCGCCCTATGTTTCCTACGTAATATTCGATTGGACAATGTAGCGAAGATTGCAAATAAATAGTGCACAAAGCATAAAAGACATCGGGTTCGCGTCTCGTCCATGCGACCGATCGTATAATAAATTCATGAATAAAACGATGGGATGAGAATATTTATTTGTATTAGGCAATCTCGAATCACCTTGCATCATCTTGGCAGGTGGCAAAGCGTGTAGGTACACATACCTACGGTCCACAGGGGCGACCACCACCGCTACACCAATTTCCACCTTGAAGCGGTTGTTACTAAAACGATTTGTGTCTCCGTCCGAAGGGTATGGAATGCCCGTTTGCGCGTACGCTAAAAGCGATTTTTTTTCCACATGTCCATGAGCGTCAGCGGCCATTGGCGACCGCTGAGCGCACTCGCAGTGATTTCACAATATAAACGGGACTGCACCAGTTATGCACAATGCACAATCATTCTTGAACCTTGTGACCCACATTAAAACTTATCCGATATACATGTGTCTAGACTAGACCGTTTAGATACTTATGTAAGATATGAAAAGAATGACTAAGCCGCGTGCCACTGATTATTCTCAATTCAACGTCCAATACTAATAGAAGATTTTTAGCCAACAAAATAAACTGGCAATCAACCGGCCAGACGGAGGCCCGATGCCAACTTCGCAGGCAACAGGCTGGAGGTAGGTATAGCCGGAAGGAATTTGGTTGAATGTAAATATCCTTCGAACCTACGTCTCTGATAAAAGAGTATAACATTACAACATCATCGTCAAAATCATATTTTCAGTTCATAATTTTGAAAGAAATAATTCTTATTATTATCATAATTTACTCGGATGGCGTGTAAAATAAAGTGCGCGTGGTGGGTACGGCTATCTTCCTATCCGTTCAGACAATACGAATATATCGCTTTACATTTACATTATTTGCACAGACTGCACAATGCACAAGTGTGACTCACCCCGCATGACCCACATATCGAGTATGTAATTGTGTGACGGCGAGTGCAGAAATAAAATTAAGGAAAAACAGCGCGGATACAATGACAGGCGAAATTATTTAGCGCAATCATAGCGAATAACGTACCAGGCGAGACAAATTACGTTGGGTTTGTGGGATATCTGTAGGTAGTTAGGGCATTGCTAATGGTTTGCTAGCGGTTTGGGATTTTGGTGTGAAAGTTTAAAAAAGGTAGATCTAACTAAAGGTCCAAATATAACTAACGGTACAGTTGACACTATAAGTAGACGAAAAAATCCATCAAAATCGGTCAAGCCGTTTAGGAGGAGACTAATTGTGTAAAACAAAAAACCGGCGTGTACGTACCAAGAGAGTGATGAACGTAGAAGAAGCACATCAGGTCTGTGAGTATAAAGATAATTGGAGTACGCGATTCCCGGTAGGAACCTGGACTGTTGGTGTAATAATAATAATAATAAGATCATTCAATACATTATCATTCAATTCAGACTGACATAAAATAACCGAGAACGGCTTTGAGGTAGATACAATTTGTTATACTGTGACGCGTGCGCATGTATTTGGTAATGCAAATGTCCACGGGTGCAGGCTCGCCGCGAATCGTTTCAAGGTATCGCATACATTAAACGTAACGCAGTGTGAATCGTATAACATGATATTACTTAGTTGCTACGAAACGGGGAGCGAGCCAGTCCAGTGAGAGACAAAAGAGAGAACGGCAATTGTTTCGTTATCAAAGCGTTTATATTGTTGGCATGTAGAATTGAAAAAAACTTTATAATAGTATTTCGTCACAATACAACTATTATAGTGTAAAACTAGCTAAACCTTGGCCAGGCTTTTCTGTTGATTGTCTCTTCTCTGTAGGTGCTCTTATCAATATATCCAAGAGGTCACAAAATAAACAAAAATGTTCATATATATATATATATATATATATATAAATGTTTTCAGTTCCATGTAGGGAGACGCTTGAGGTCTCTTGTCCTCGTTATAAAAAGTTTATGATAACACTTGCATATTATAGAAATTGAATATTGTGTAAAAAGAAATTAGGTGAATTCATGGGAGTACTTTTAGAATTTCGAGGACACAGACATACGGAAACCGATTTATTTTTATGTGTATAGAACGACACACAGAGCGCGTTCACCGATGCAATGCGATATGCACAGCTGGTTTGCTCGATGATAATATGTCAGAGCAGATGAAACGTCCGCTTGTGATTTTAGCGCGGCGTCTCCAGATAAAATCAATTGTTAGATACCGCCATTGTTTACATTGCACACGATCAATATTATCAAATATGTAAATGTGCCATCTGCTTTCATATCGGGGTTATCGTGTTTTATGACATTTATAGCGCGGACGGGGCAATAAAATTGACGCCGACATGTGTATTTTTAATGCATTTCGCTCGGTTGCATCGCCGACGACATTCCAAAACGCCCAAGTTTGATCTTCACTTCTCCCCGTCTCATTTCGGTTGTATAGCCAAATGCCCCTTAAACTATCGCTGTCATAAGTTAAGTATGGAATGCAAAACTAAAGCAAAATTCAGAAAAAACGCATTTTACGCTGACGTAATAAAAAAAAAACGGTGCAAATGAAAATTATAATTTAAGAGAGCAAACGAAACACATTAATTTACAGTTAGTTAACTTTGTTAATTATTTTGTTACGAAAAAAAATATATACATAGATAAATCAAAAGGTTTTTGAATAGAGCTAGAAATGTTAATGTAAATGTGAGATAATAATTTAATTCGAAAAACACACGTGCCATCGTTGCCGAAAGCGAGTTAAAGTTTCATCTGAATTATACGTTTTAGTGTGTGGCAAAAACTGAAGCTCATTTTATGATTCCTTTAGGCCGCTAACGCAGACAGCGGTCGGACCGCTTATTCAAGAAAAACCATTAGAAGAGAAGTGAAAATAGAATCGGAATGTGTTTATTGATCGAATATTTTCCCCGTGAATTGTATATAGACCTGACCTGTAATAGTACAGATACTAACAAATACTAACTGCACTTATACTACCTAGACTAATATATACTTACAGCTCCATTCCTGCAGTCCTGTTACAAATGAATAGTAACCAACAAATTCTTATTAGCACTACTTACTAACTTGATTCAGTAGTAAAATCTATTACTAGCTGAATTCAAACAAATAGTCCCAATCTTATAGCAATATGGAGGTCGGTTGCAAGTGTCCATGGGCGGCAGTGGCCATTTGTAACTGCCGACTGCTTGTTTAATGCTCTTTTTACATAAAAAATTGTATTTGAACTACATTTCGTGCCGCTTTGTACTAATCAAAAGAGTTCTCCATTTATTTCCGTGTACGCACTGATCCGGAACAATCACGCCGTTTCCGCGATACAAGCGCGACATGGCTATTCAAACATCCGACGCGCGGACGTCGCCCGCGCCCGCCGCCGCCGCCCGCGCGCCTAGTGCGCGAGCGGCCTTATCGGATTAAAATTGAGCACCGCGCACCGTGAATTGGCCCGCGGTATAAAAGTTAATTAAGAGCGAGCGCCCAGTTATGTAAATTACTCATTGTTGCTATGCAAGTTTAATTTCACTGTTGAATAATAACGACCTTGAGATCGTTAAGCTTAGTTTTACGGAGCGTAGAGTGCGTTGTTTAGCGATGTGTGAGAACTTTATATAGCTATACGGGGTTCGTTTGGAAATTATCATTGTGTTGGATTTTCTTTTTGTACTGTTCGTCTTCTAAGCGCTTAATGAGTAATAAGTCAAGCGTGTATATAAAATTTTAAGATCCCCTATTTGGATGACTTTAGGGAAGGCCTATGTTCAGCAGTGGACTAGAAAAGGATGACGCCGATGATGATGATGATGATGATTTAGATGACGTGGTGGAGTACGCTCCAGGCCTTACGCCCCTAAGGGAGAACCCTATGCCCAGCAGTGGGACGCAAGAACTGTGGAAGTTTCGTTTCACACGCAGTACGCAAATGTCACATCGGCGAGTTGACCTTACAAAAGAATATGAGGGTCAAATGTATTGCAAAACTGTGAAACGGCCCGATTAATTTGTGGACAATCAATTATACCGTTCAATCTGAATAGAAATACCGTACCTAGACTTCGTTTATACAAAGAATCTAATTCATTTACAATTGATAGTGATCGATGATGTAGGCCACCGGTTAACAGCGGTCAGGAGGAACACCGCAGAGTAGCCACACTGCAGAGGCAACAAGATAAATTAAAAAATCCACTTTGATATGATTATTATCTCTGACTGTGATAACTGTCTATGGTATACATGTATACAGTCAACCCTCCTATAACGCGGTAAGTACGTACCGCGTTATATGGAAACCGCGCTATAAGAAACTCGGATTTATGTAATTACAAACCAGGCTATGTAATTCGTAGCGCGTTGTATGGAAGCCGCGCTAAAAGAAACTCAAAATTAGTGCAAATCACATAATTCGTACCGCGTTATATGGAGACCAATAAATACAAAAGACAAGATAAATTATAAGTTATTTTTATTTAATTGAAGAGTTCGTTCTGAAAGTACAGCGTTATAGAAGGGGTCGTCACAATTTTATCTCCGCGTTATATGGAAACCGCGTTATAGGAGGGTTGACGGTACATTATTATCATAAACGCAACGTACAAACGTTATAATAATTTTAATACTATACTGAGCGCTAGATACTTTTTTTGTAGACGGTACACGTTTAGGGGATTAAAATTAGTTTTAACTTAGTTTCTGTCAACTCAAACAGCCAGTGCGGTATGTACATAACGACAATCAGCGCTATCAAAATATGGCTCTGATTTATTGCAAATAACATAAATGACAACGTCCAAAAAGGCGGCGTCCATCGAAAGACTCTTTAGTTTTGTTCAAATCGCCATTACAATATTTTTTTTGTTATATCGTTAACGTCACTAACTATCCAAGCAATAGTTGAAAGGATTGAAACCGTATGCGAAACATCATCATCGGATGAACTGTTACCAGGGCGCCCTAAAGGCCTCCGGACAAGGTTACGTGCGACTGTTATCTAATGATAACCAACTGGGATCGACTCTACAGCGTGCCCTTCGCGGCCGCACATAATGGTATCCCAGTAACGATCGCCAGCCGAAAGGCCGGCGAGCGCGCGATCCGCCAGGCACAACGCGGCAGGTACCGCGAGGTAACATTCAGACGTAGATATGAACGAACTATACGTTATGTAAAATAAATAATACTAGTGGTCGCCTAGCGGTCGAAAATCGACCGTAGTTCCTTAAATCAATTTTTAAAAATTGAAAGCATTTTCTACAATTTTTTCTGTGTATAAATTTTCGAGTTATTGAAAAAACACGAACGGTACAATAAATGAGGTTTA
>DWEM01000819.1:0-16665 GCA_018245935.1 Agara belti belti
CAGTACGCAAAACACAAGTACGATGTCGAATCTACTCGCAAATTTGAAGTTGTTTATGCATACTAAGTAATTTGCTGAGTCGCGGAATACCGTTATCTATTCGCTTTCATTTCGAGCGCGTGCTCGGTGAAACTCGCTCGCAGGCGGAAGATGAGATACGACGGGGCCACAAGTACCTACAGTGGGTTCCGTGACGTGTGTTTGTAGTGCTCAGAGGCTTTAGCGACCACGGGCAGGTCAGCTGATAACTTCGTTTGCTGATACCAAATTCATTTCTAGTTTATATTGCTATGTACGTTATTTCTATACCTTATTACACTATAGACATAGGCATCGAAATGTATAGTCAATTTATACAATACATATTGGTAAGTTGAGTACTTCGAGTAATTTATTTTTATAGTCAGGCTTAAACCACATATTGACTGAATTGAGAATATCTGAAATAATCTTTAATGTTAATAATAATAATTTAGAGTAGGAACGATCGAGAAAGGTCAAATGCAAAACGATTTAAAGCATGACTGCGCGCACCGATATTTCCTTTAGTGCGTACCTATCAGCAGGAACTATTACAATACTATAGCACTTGTGACACATCATCAATACTTTCATTACATATCTTTACAATACTGTTCTCGTATATTAGTATTGAACATTACATTTGAACAAGTACCCAAACGACTAATTTTATCAAAATTGTGTCAGGTATACTTAATGTACTACCCTAAACACAACCTGTTGCCTTTGTCTTATTTGTAAATAAGTAATGTTGAGTTAGCAACTATAAATAAGTATTTCAGTAATAACTGCGACGACGTCGAAAGCCAGCCGCACCGTGGCGAATTAGCAGATAGACCAAATTATATTGTTTCATATTCTACTCAATATATGTTAATTTCGGTTCTGAAGATACACATTGTATTAAATTAATAAAGTGGTGTGAAAACTACAAATATAAACTAAAAATATGAATTTATTTTTAGGAATATATGCAATTATAGGCATCTTCGTTTATAATTAAAATGACTCAAACTATTGTGATATAAAAGCGGCTGTATAGATAAGACGCTCTAAAACCATTGACGAAATATTATACATATGTAGGTACATGATCCTCGTTCAATCATGGTTTCGACTTTCTTAGAAAAATCACTGTATTGATAGTAAGATGTTGTGTCTAGAATTCAAGAAATTATGTAAATTAATAAAATTGAATCCATGAATTGGTAGGTATGTCACGTCGATTACTGGTCTTATCAGAACTATAGGATCATGCGAGTTATCATCTATGAATCATATTACAATGCTACATATTATTCAACGATGAGGCATGTAAAATCTGAAGCGATCAAGGTACTGACGAAGTACAGCGTATATTTTATGTTTTAAAAATAATCATATTTCTCCCTGTTATTCTGCATTTACATTAAATTGATTACTGTTTAAATGAAGTGGAATCAACGTCTTGATCATTTTATTCATCATCAAAGCGATGATTGTACCACGGCTGGACGCAAGTTCCCTCGCAATATTAGGAGCGCTACGAACTACATCACCATACAACGAAGTGAGAGTTGGCAGAATTGGTGCATCTTATTTCATTTAATATTGAAAAAACTAAGGACTACAAGATCTTACGAGATAATGTTTCTTCGTTATAGATTAATGTTGGTTTGTTAACAGTTTCATCAGCCTGGCGTTCTGACCATCACAACTCGAGGCTTAAAAGTAATCAACCATGCTATCAGTATCACCATGTAATCACATAGTTTAATCAAACGTGCAGATAGGCACAGTTTTACGTGTCATGCAGATGCAGTGTCGCAGTAGCAAATATTGCAAATTTTGCTATGTCCTATGTTTGCTATGACTAACCGTGCAAGGGAATTAATAGTTTGAAATTAGAAAAGTGTTGATTTGGAGCTGTAAACATTTTAAGATGTAACAGGAAATGACTGTTGTGTCCTCGGGGTAGTTGCAATGTCGCCCTGACGACAAAAACTGAAGTTCGGTCGGTATTAGCGCGCAGACCTCGCGAAATCTATTGTACTCTGGCTCTATAGAAACCGGCTCACGGTGACCTTCTGATGTCGGTAGACGTTGAAACTAGCCTTCACATCTATGTTTGGATCTCAATAAGATACAGATTGTTTTCGTCTAATTTACGTTCTCCTAAACGCATTTTCAGAGAGACCTTGCAGCCAATAAATTACTGTCATGTTTTTTTAATACTGTTTTTTACAAAGCAAATGGTACTAGTTGACACCAGAAACATTGAAAAACACGACTTCACTTAGCGATCAAACAACATACAATATGTAAGTTGAAAACAATCCATAAGACCAAGAATTCTTTTGAACTTTCATTTTGATCGTATATATGTAGTTACCCCTTGAGACTGTAACTTTTCTATTTATTCAAGTAAAATTAAAAGTTCTCGATATATAAGACACGTTACGAATAACCGAGGACAAGGCGATATAAGGTCAGATTAAAAAATAGTTTAAGCACTTGAAAACAATAAAAGCGTAAGAGAGACATTTAAGAAAGACATGAAGGCTTACTCGCCACATTTAAAGTAAATTTTAATGTAGTTGCCCATCCAAAATAAACAAGTTAATAGCTTAGATATTATGTGGTAATAATGAGATATGCAGAGTTGTGAATGGTGTGACTTGTGAAGCAAGTAAAAACAAACTTTTCATATCCCTACGTTGGCACATCCAAGACCAAATTTCTTAATAATACCATCGGTATATTTTACAGTATAATTAAAACGAATAATATTAAATTATCATTTTACATTATAAAACATGCTTCATATTAACTTGAAGAATCTCCTTATTGTTTAGACATTCAGACAGCACGTAGATAAACAGGCACAGAAATTCCTCATCACAAATTGTTTACAAAACATGAACAAGTCTCGTTTGTAATTTGTTTACGGGTGTATACAACAACTTACGTATAAAAAGAATAATAACATTCCGCCGAAAACACATAACAAGAGGAAATTTTACTACGTTATCCACATATCAGTTGTTATTGGCCATGGAAAAATAATAACTAAGAAAACATAATAGTTGTCTACATTCTAATGTTCCAAATTTATAAACCTTATAAAAAATTATGCGGGCGAGACTTGTGCCCAGCAATGGGACATAAGCATCGCAGTAAAGTAGCTAAAACATGTTTTCGTTTCATAATTAAGGTTACACTACGTTGCATGGAATTATAACTATTTTTTTATAGATCTATTACTTTGTGATTCTCTTGGTGTATTACATTTTTATTATGTTAAAGCTTAGATTATCTTTTGAATACTTTCCAGATATTTTTCAAATCTCCTAAATAATAGCCGAAGTTAATCTCACTTCAGTATTTTTGTTTCAAAATACATATATGATAAACACCTTTAATTTATGATATTGTTGAGATTAAATGCATACTCATACGAATCTATGTAATGTTTCTATAAACTTGTGCGATTGTCAGAATGATCAAATTCAACAAGTCATAATTCTGGTAACTTAAATGAACTGGCAAATAATAAATACTTTTAGATTATTGATTGCTATCCCCAAGTACAAGTTATTCTGGTAAATCTTAAATTATAAATGAATAATTTTGGCTACTTGTTATAATAACTACATTACAAGTTGCACATATACTACGACTATTTTCTTGTACAGTTTATCGCTTTGACTACAAATTGTTTTCAATCTGACTTTATTGCACAAAATTAGTCTGATTGATGAAGACAAATAGACAGTCGTAAGTGACGTAACTGTTTATGATACACCTCACGATTTATTAAAATTGATCAATTCGCATTTAATAACAATTTGGAGTGTTAGGATATATATTTGTTTGTGCATTTATTTTGTTTGTCTACTGAAAAGACGAGTATTTCTCAAATTACTTTCATGCATTATTAAATCGATCTTAAAAGCAATCAGCCTTAATTAACATTTGAATTTATATTATAAAGTTGATTTTTTAAATATATTATATATCTTATGTATATCAACATAACCATAATTCCTATCGAATTGGTTGTTACACTTATAAATTGCACTCAATCACAAGAAACGTATGTATTAGAAAACTACCAAGAAATGATAACGCAAATTGTTTTATTTCAAGTCACGATTGACCCACCTGCGAACAAAAATAAATCACGAATGAACGATCGACAGAAAAGGCTTCGATACCGATTTTGTTCTTGTCAATATTATCGAACGGTCTTCTTCCCATTCGGAACAAAGCTGAACGAAAATCAAACATCAGATGGATCTTATATGGCTGATAAAAGAACGTCGATAAAACACTCGATCAGTCAAACAACCTAAGATAAAGGCAGCTTAACATTTACACGTATATACATAAAACTGAAGTGATTTTCTGTGATTTCGAAGTTAATACTTTTTTTTAGGTACCTATGTGTATTTGAATCTTATCCAAATCCAAAGGCATGTTTTAAAATTTATTATCTGACTAATCATCGAAACGAAAGAATCGATAGGATTTTCTTTAGCAGGAACCTCTATTTGCCTACTACTATCTACTTAATATCGTGAAACGCTGATTAATCCTTGATCTGGCCAGACCATGTATGTATGATGTATGTATGATGTGGCCGGCGAGTCTATCGTTTATTTCATGAAATGCAACCATTTCATCATTCTTCGATCTGGCTACTACATAATATATTAATTTAGGTCATAATCGAAGAAAGACGTCATCACTCATCATACTTATGGAAGTAACCTATGTTTATTTACAGGTAAGCAACGAGATCGAAGCCGCAGGAAAAAATAGCTAGTCTTCAATAATATTAAAAATCGCATTTTGTTTATAGTATTTATTTTTATATCTAATATTGTAAAGTCAGAAGACACTATTTTTTCCCGAGTCTCTAATTAGAGGTTAAATATATCTGGCGTCAGGATGGCGAACTGATTGCTTCAATTTGTGTGTTCGCTGCAAACTAAATATTGACCTCTCTTCGTTAACCCCAGTTACGTCAGTACTCGCAAAGTGCCAATCGAACAACTAATTCTTGTGTTACGTCTAATGCAGACACAATAAACAGTAACGCTCTGGTTTTTATTTTTAGATAACTGAACGTATTACCATACGATTACAGATTACGATATGTAAAAGATGCGCAGATTTTCTACTTGCAATAATTCATATTTTTCAAATGTACGGACACACATTCATATTACTTTACGATGAAATTTTTTTTTTTCATTTAAATCATGGTCTGTTAAATCTTTTTATTGTTCAAATGCTGGACACGGATCTTTTCTCATTGCGAGAAAGCGTAAGTGTAAGCGTGTCTACTATCATACTGACCAAGTGCGGATTGGCAGATTTCAAACACCTCAGAAAATATTTTACACTTCATTATATCAAACATCTCTAAGGTGTAGGTTTCCTCACGATGTTTTTCTTCAGCGTTGTAGCGTGTGATATTACAATGTTTAAGTTATAAAAAGTCCTAGCATAATATGTAGATTTTAAATTCGTCGTTAAATGGAATCTATATTAGATCTCATTAAAATTGTTTCTAAAACAAACAAAACACAATTTAGGCCGTATAACGTTACAAGTAGGCGAAAGCACAGGTGTATTAAAATGAATACAATTTTTATTATAAAACGGATAAGCCTATTTCATAGTATAATATTAAATAGCTAAAAAGCTATTTTAATACAGTAAAGTTCTCCGTCAAGACGTGAACTTCGGAACAACCAGCGCTACACTTATTCTGTTACCAAGCAGCAACATTACAAAACATGGGACAATCCAAATAAAATTCTCATACACAGTGATTTCATGGAATTAAGCTATTCATATAAATAAAACTAAAGCGTTTCTCTGTGATTTTAAAATAACTGTGATATCTCAAATGCCTATAGTTATTTACACGATACTAAAACACAAACAAACTCTTTTAAAATTATTGCCTGTCTATCCTTCTGTTTATCCGGGCTAATTTTGGAAACGGTTAAATCGATTTTAATGGGACTTTCACTGAAAGATAGAGGAGGTTATAAGGCAACATATAGGCTACTTTTTGTATCGAGATTCCCACGAGATCGGGATTTACGCGGGTAACACTGCGGGTTAATAGGATAGGAATTATCGGCTATCGGCTCGGTTGTGGACGCGGCTAGTTTCACCGAATCTGTGACACCATAAAGAGTTTTTGTACTTTCTCAAGGAAATGAGGTGCATTCTCGTAGTGACAAGTATCTTGTATTTTGAATCTATTATCATATCTATATTAAATGTAATCAAAATCTGCATTGTTTTAGTTTTCGTACAATTTTTACTTGAATTATTTTTAGTTTCCCGTGGGAAAGAGAGATTTCCCAACATTGAATGATACTATTTTGATTGATATCCACTTCAAATTTAAAACGTGCAGTTCACATACTCGAAGTTCAAATTCACAACAACGCCGCAAATTTTCATAAATATTGATTTAAAAATTGTATTTTGTATTTGTCATAGTAATTAGAAAATTGCTTTTTAATTGTAGATACCATACTAACTATTGTCAAAACCCAATGTAATTAGTATAATCATTTCCAAAAAATGTTTCAAACACATCTCATGAATAAGTGTAATAATAGGCAAAAATAGCAAGGTTAAACAATGATAAGGATATTGCAGGAATACGAAGTGATTAGTAAATCTTAGGCAGGTTGTCTTGTCCTATTATTAACTCAGTCCGCAACAATTAGCAACACGTCCATTAGTGTATGTGAGTACGTATAAGGAAATGCCGGCGGCACTAAGGTGTATATAATATTCGAAATTGTCTTTATAAAATTGTTTTAGCAGTAAATATATTTTTGTGCTTTTATGGCTCTTTGCAATTAAGTAAATTCAGTGGACCAGAGAGAGATAGATATATCGTTTAAGAGATAAATCTGGTCTGGATTTTTTTGTAAATGAGAATATAAATTTACCTCTATGTGCAATTTATCTAACTTCCTCTAATTGCAAGTATACTTCTTGTTGTAAAGTAACGAATATATTTTATAATTCGTACACGTGAAGGCTTACTTAGTTTATGTATAAATGTATTGAAATTGCAAACATTGTCTTGAATTAAATATGAATATTGATCATATCATCAACCAAACCCTTTATAGTTTCTCTGACTTTCCTTATTAGGGACCTACATCTATCTGTACGTCTTAGAGAGTTATGAAATTAAAATTATAATAGCCTCGGTAAAAATCTGTAATTATATTATAGATCAGCACTTAACTAGATACTCGCGGACTCGCCACCCTTGTAAATTTAAATTTGTTTCTTTAAAACCAAAAAGTTTTCAAGCCAGTCTCTTTTATACATTTGCTTCCAAAGTTTAATAACAAAAGCCGATTTAGTCACTTCTAAAAATTCCATAATATACCGCGTATTACTGCGCATATAAAACCTGCTCTAAATCATATAAAATAAATAATAATTTCGTTTTAACACAAAACCGAATAATGTGTGAATTGTTTAAAAAGTGCATAATAAATAGATGAAAACCTACTGTCGATAACGTTTCCCGTATTCAGATTCGATCAGATATTTCCTTGAGGCCGTGTTCTAAATTTGAAGCACACCAAATGTTACTAATGCAACAGTTTCTATTTCTGGCGGCGCCGCCGTCACGTATGAGTGCATTATTTTTAAACATACAATCGCCATTTCTAATATCACAAACCAAAACATATTTCCTTAGCTTGTTAGGTAGTAAATATTGGCCGTCTGCCATGACAATTTACGTTCGAATAGCACTTGGTCATAAATCAACTTATTTCAAAGTCATATACTTATGTACAGTATTGAACTGTTTATTTTTTATTTATGCATAAACAGGGAATTATGCCGTCGATTGATGATTCTATGAAATTGTCAATGTTGACTTCATAGTGAACGTAGTATGTAAAAGAAAAAAAAGGTTTACAAATGTTTACATAAAATCAATGATAGTGAATACAAAAAGGAACAAAAAAATTATGTTTAGGCTAGCTTCGTTACGTTAAATAGTAAAAAAATAGTGGTCTACGATATACGGTTCCATATTGCAAGTGCCTGACCTTACGTCATTGGTATGAAATCAGTGAAATATTCCTTGTCACGTGGTTTGCACAAGTGATTCTATTCGCACGTTTATCGGCAACACTTCGCAACAGCTGCACTATGACGCATACTTCATTACGTTGATCTAAGTGATTAGCGCATATGGATCAAACGTCCCCCTCGTTTTGGGAACTTAATAATCAATCCAATCAATTGGAACTAAAATAGTGAATGTGAACGTAAACCCTACGGAGAATTTCTTAAAAGATAAATAAAAAACCGTCTACACCAAAATGAAATGCTTTTTACAAGGTTCGCGTTGGCCCACGGTCAGCCAAGTAACATAGAAATCGCACGGCATAAAACCTACAATAATCTAAGATTTACTTTATTAGCTGCGAATTACCAAATGGTACGCGGCCCCAAATGGTCGACGGTAATGAAAATATTTTCCTGCAGATCTATAAACTAATGTCCCCTCCTCAATCATTGTTTTGAGTCAAGTAGTTCATTACGGACTGTTTAATTATAAATATAGGTAGAGCTTTTGGAACACTCGTAAGCTCTAAGCGGGGTCTTTAAATCATTCGGCGCAGCAGTTTTAATATTAATATATTAATGCAAATATTATTTTCCCATTACATGATAACATAGGTATCAGAGTTTGACTGCCTAAGTCGTAGACGAATATACTTTGGCAGTCTAATTTTCACTATTGTTGCACGCTTGTCGCAATAAAATTTAACGTTGAGCCTTTATAATAATATGATTTTTATAAATGCTGGGTGGGTAATATTCAGGAATTATATCATGACAACATGACACCACAAGGTACGCCAATGTTAGTGGTTGTAGCCGACCGTAAATATTAGTATAAAACCAAACATTATGGAATACATTCAAAGATCCGTGCTAAACAGAAGCTACTACTAACCTGACTGGAACCGGAACACGCCGGATATAGCATAGCATAATAATGGCAACGTTGCTTTTCTTCATTCTATTTATTTATAGCCCAGCCAGTAGGTACTGCACACAACATAAGAGCTTCAACTTCAATTATGGAAGTTATCATTAGGTACTACTAGCTTATCACATACCTACACTGTGCGTAGGTTGGCAGACCTTGGAGGCTCACGTCCAGTATTTAATACATTCCAAAATGGCAATTCATGACTAATGGTCAGTGCCATTTATACTCTGATGTTCACTAGCTATGGGAAATTATCTATGCATGCAGCATTCGTATCTATCTATCTACATATGTATGTATCTATCATTTGTTAGTTTATATGTAGGTACTGGTTTATACGTGTATTTCACTTTTTTCTTTGTAGCCGCCTTCGTTACCTCATCACTGCCCAAAGATTTCTGAGCGAGAATGCTTATAGAATTAAGTCGACCTCTTTGTCACACATTTACAGTTGAAGCGTTACAAACTGAAGCAGATTTGTGGGCAAATGAGAGGGGGCTTGTATTGACACTCATGTGTACACGTGAACACGCACTTGACACGTGTGCTAATCATCGGAATAAAGCCATGCTGCATTATAACTAGTTTTTTTTTTCAGATGGGTGCTAGTCGTTTTTTCTTCCACATACTGCAGCCTGAGGGACGTCCAAAGCCAATTGATGTTGGTTATTAAATTTTATGACATTTATTAAGTATACATTTATGCAACGCAAACAACTATAATATTAAATAATACTTTAAATAAATTGTAAGTAATAATTTTACACGAGTAGCGTGGGGCGGCTTATCACTGTTTTTGGGTTAAAAAGACTTACATCGCGTGCGTTGTTGCCCCCAAGTAATAGACAGCCATGAAATGTTAAATCGACATACCAGAAATACACACGCGGGACAGTATATAGTGTTATTGTTTGTGAAAGTAACACTTATACTACTATATTCACATTCATATTCATTCTGATACAAGATTCACTATTATGTGCTTTTAAGGTAATATGTAAATTGCTTTTAAGTTGCTATAAGTTTTATAAAGTTATAACTGAATTAGTTCATTTTGTTGAAAACATTCTCAATATGCTTTGTCCAGTTCAAATTCTAAACAAATAACATGAATATGGTGTTATTAGCTTGACTAATATTTTATTCGTGATGATTTACATTAAATTTATTTTTAGTTCAATTAAGCACATTGCACTTCAGAACTATTAAAGTTAGTTCTTTACAAAGTATAGGTTAATTAAATAAAACATTTAATGAGCAACCATAGACACAACAGGGTCTTTTGTATCGTTCCTTTTGCTCATTATTAGAAGATAAACTTCTTTTACATCATCGTAATTCATTGTAATACTTATTCTCTTATACTATGATTAGGACAGTAGTTAGGTCAGGATAGTTAGACGAGGGTTCGAAGTAAGTTTGAAACTACCAAGTATCCTAAAAATAAACGACTTCAAGAAAAGAGATGAACTATGAATAAAGACAAAAGCGTGAAACTAAATTGATTTTAAATTTAATTTTATTGCTAAAGCTACTCCAGTTTCGCCGGCATGTGTTTACTTGTCGCGTGTTAAAATTTAACCCCTAGGGCATGACGTGCCCATGTGAGACACGTACGGTACACCAACATTTATTATTTATATATAAAGTCTTCGAGGATACCGTTAATAAAAATTCCCAACGGCATACTGGGCACAAAACTCACCATCATCGGTTTTTTAGTATAACCAACAAATGCGCCATTAAAATGATCCAGTAGTCGTAAAATGAGGCGTATGCCAGAATGACGTAAAGCTCTATGTTACAAACATATCATTTACGGTATATATACAAGCCTAGCTGAATGTCTACATCTAAAAGAAACATTTTGACATTGGAAATAATTAAGTTTTACATCATAATACAAAAGCAATGGTTTTAAATACCAATTTTAATGTTTAAACCCAATGTTTAAATAAAAAATATTATAGATGCTCAACAGCTTCCAACATATTTTGGTAAACGTTGACATGGTGTCGTCATCATGAGTGTCTATTATTCTACTGTACCGATTGACAACAACGTTGTTGACAACAACGTTGAAACAACAATTTGATTTGTTTAACATCTAAAACTTACCTAATTTGGAATTGTTCAAGTTATTATTGTTATCTTCAATCAAGTTTTAAGATTTACATGTCAAAACTGACCTACGGACAAATACAAGTAAGGATTCAAGGTATTTTTGGTTTTAGAAGTTTGTGGATTGAAATTTCTTCTTACTGGCGAGTCGTGCAATAGCTCAACGTAGACATCAAATGAAGCCTTAGTTGAGCACTCCTTATATAAATTCGACACTATTTGGACAAGATCAGAAAAGGTCAAGGGGAAGCATGAGCAAATTTGGCACAAGCAGCCAGACATGATGATCAAAGTCGTTAACTTCTACATTCATCACTGTCTTCATACATATGTACACGCCTATTTGGTCGAGATAGGAAAGTCTTGGTCTCCATAGGCACCAATAGGATTAAATTTAAACTAACTTTAAAGTCGTTACATGTCTGAAAATGTGTAATAACAAATATTGAGTAGGCAGTGGTTAAGATGATAGAGTGCTGCTAAAAGATTGTCAGTAACGTTACATTGCTGTTAACACTTCTAACCGGTCATTACTCAACTAGTGGGGTCCAACCTATAAGAATCAATTTCCTAATGTTGTTCCTATCTGTATCGCGAGTTTCAAGGGGTGATGGTTAACCCTTGACCAATGACCCATTTGTTGTTTCAAACCTCTCAATGACACAGCCCGATAAAATATTCATAACGGCTTGTAATCACTGTTCAACGTTAATGGATTTTTATGGATGGACGAATGGTGTTTCTTTGATAGATCAGTGGATACGGGCACATTATTTAAAGTAGGTCACGTGTGTCACCCATTAGTCCGTTGGCTAGACAACAGTATTACTGGTTTACTTGTAGCAGACACTTGTAACTGTTTCATTGACGAGTTAAACTATATTCCCTTTTATCTCGATACCTTGCTTGAGAACATATATAAAAACAAACCAACACTGTGAAATCTAGTAGTTTAGACAAATGAAATTGAATAGTCTTTTTAATCTCTTTTCTTTTCGACTGTTGTCCCCGCTTCAAGTAAAAACTATTAGACCAATATTTATACCATTTGGCATGTTTGTAGTTTATGCATGAGTAAACCTAATCGCGATAGGTCATTTATTATTGCCTTCCTTATTTATATCATTGAAATTGTTACAAGTCAGACTATATGAAAGTTATTTATTGAATTTACTAATCAATATTTGATGAATACCGACCACACACCTGTCAACTCAATAATTAGTGTCTGATGTAATTTTGTATGAAATCCATATTAGAGTTTTACCTGCCCAAGCATAAACCAAATATCATTAATACTGCAATTCTCATTGATAGATAAGCTGCCTCGGTTACTTTTGTTAAATAATTACGAAACCATTATAATCCTTTGTTTATTTCCTCAATATTTAAATTGTAATTTATTTGTTTTGTATATATAATTTATCGAGAATGATTATTACTAGTGGCAGGTTATAAACAATGTTTTTATGAACCTACATTGCACTTTACGTTCAATAAAAGTTTTTGAAAACCTAATTTTTCAATCTGTTTAGTACGCAACAAAACCGTAACTAACTAGAACTATTATATCAAATACTAGCAGCCCGCTCCATTTTCACCTGGATGGATAATTTTATCAGTCTTAAACAGATTTAGGTAGGTGTAATTTATTTAAAAACTTTATGGGATGCCACTATAATTTCTTACCGATAAATTTACCACAGTATAAGTGCTAATATAAAGTAACATAGCCATGGTGATTAAAAATGGTTTTAGATTGATATTAAGTTAAAAAACTTTAAAGTAATTTTTAATGTCACATTTCATAACTATTCCCGATTACTAAATCGATAAGGTAATTAATTAATTGTATTTATATCATTTATACGTTTTTGGTACATAATATAGAAACATGCATTCTCCAAAAGAGTGAAAGAATCATTGGAATGTGCAGCCTTTTGTAGGGGTTGTAATAGTTATTCCGTCTTTATCTTTTCCTATTATCTTTCAAAAGTGACGAGAGTTATTTATTATTTAGTATCAATAACTTTGGGAGTGTAAAATATTTTTTAGAAAATGTTAAAACACAATATTTCCATCGAATTAATACATGTGGTGTGAGAACTTTTTCGGATATATAATCACATAATATTTTACCAATGACTATGATTTAGTCATTCATTGAAGTTATATGTCTGTGAAATGAACCTAATTGGTAATATATATAAACTTCTTAAGTTAATGTAAATCAATATAGGACAAGAGAAGCAAATTTAAAACAACTGACTTTATATCTGTACTTAGATATATAATAAAGAAAATGAAGAATATGGATCTATACTATTGACTTGCGGGATGAGGAAGGAAGGTAAGTATATGAACATTGTATTGTTAACTACAAATAACCACTACTAAATAATTATCAATTTCAGTGTATTAAAGCATAACTTACTTTTTATAAACTCTGCAGAAGGAGTTGTTGATCCTCTTGTCAGAGAGATGTCTTCGGCGGTCCTCAAACAAATCCTTGATGGCGGTCACACCGAGCACAAACAACACAGGCAGCATAGCCACTTCTTTACCAAAAGCATTTATTGCTGGCACCCAGTTTAAAAGCACTATGAATATAAAATATACATTGGCAATTCTATGAAATTGTTCGAATAGATTTTTAGGTATAAATGACAGCAAAGTGTACTTGGTAGTCCGGACTTTATTGTCACAACGCTTTCCATTTGGGTGGTCTTTAGGGGGAGTTTTATCCGGTATAAGGTGATTAGGTATCACTATGAGATGTCGGTTGTCAACAGTTGGTTGCTCACGTCGCATCAACCAAAATACTGTCCTTCGCCAAGGTCCAACCACTGAAGGTCTTCTTAATGTGTATATGGAATCCGAGCGAGAAGCCTGTCGCGAATGATTTGCTCGAACCGAGGCCAGTCTGGGTAAGGCACTTGCTGGGGCAGCATCTCTATGACCAGGTGGAAGGATGAATTCTGTACGGCTACCGGTTCGACTGTGGCCGGGGCCCGGGGCAGTGCGAGGTCCTTCGCCAATCTGACCATGAGAGAGAGCTCGCTGGTGACCACGCATTGCCGACTTGAGAGGCGGTCTTCCCGCCGCGAGATTCCCTGCAAGTATCGGTGTCCCTCCATGACTTATAGACCTCGAATGCCCTTTGGCTTTTGGAAAAAGGTAAGTTTGTTCCGGTGCCCCTGGCAAGCTTGGAACAATCGAAGGAGTCTCTCCACTTCCCTCTGTTGACATTTTTACTCATTTGAGGAACGGTCTGCTCGCCTTTCGCTCTCATTTAAAACATTAATTTCCGCAACGTTCAAACGTGTGTATCGTTGCTGTCGTGGTAAATAAGAGAATGTCTCGTAAACGTCGAAGCATATGGTTTGAAATCATCTGTTCACGATTTTACACATCACATCACCTTTATATTTTAAAACCTATAACAACACTGATCAACGAAATAGTTACAAAATAGAGCTATGTTCATAATTTGGTCACAAAGTCTATAAAAAAACTAGAGTATAACGATATTTTAGCAATAGGTACGTAAAATAATGTGTGAAGTGTACAAGAGATAGAACAAAACTCAAAAACAAGCACTCTCGACTAAGCAGTTGACATCACATCAAAGTTGACACTGACAACGTGACAGTACCTATGACGGGGGTTACCTTGACGGAACAAACCATAGATAAACCTAAGATGATATTACAAAAATATTGCATATAAAGGAAAACATATTAGAAGTGGATAACAGTACCCATGTTGTAATAATAGATTAGTTAACTTTGCTACATTCATAGGGTAATAAATTTTAATAATGGAGTTGGAGTTATTTAAGAGTACTGCGAAATTAACAGAAGTGTAATATTCTGAAAAAATGCTTTAAAATTTCTTGGTCGGCTCTTATTTCTGCGAATTACAATCTGTGTTCATTTACCACACCCTCTTTGCTTGGAATACTTTTTTAAACTTTTTTGATAGTTAAGAGTAGATCGATATCAAAAATACCGACAAAAATAAATGAATAAATAATAAATGAATAAAAATGTTAGGCACCGTGTAGGATCCTACGACTTTGCGAATTGCAGTATTAGGTCTCCAACTCGGTTCATGAGGTGTGCGAGCCTGACCTATATCCTTGTGAGTAGGTGGTTGACAAGTTTGGTCGAAATAGTTTGACCTGTATCAGATACGCCAGATCAGAATGATTTGATACGTCGGGATCTTGTCATCGTTTCTATTCCAGCTACATTGAAACCTCTTGCTCTTTGTCGAAGCAATGGCAAGAGGCCTGATGGATTGACATTGTTACCGTAGAGTCTGGGGTGTTTCCTCGTAGGGGACGTGACCCGTATCGACACGATAGCTCGATCCCATGTTAGCGACACAGCTACAGTGTCTCAAGTGTCGTAAATATAATAATCTTTTTAACATTTACATATTTACGGCACTAGCAATGGAGTTAATGGGCCCGTGATCTTCTGACACAAATAAAAAAATGTCGACCAAACTTGTTACTATGCTATCTGGTGACCAAAGGCTTGGTGATTGGTGACTATTTTGCACAGAATCTTAACATCACCATTCAGCGCAGGAACTCCACACAATGTTTTGGGGAACCATGCCCCAAAAGGAAATTTAAGACGAATTATTCTTATTATTAACATTTGTTTTTATTCATGTAGATATCAAAGATGATTGTTTGGTTTAATAAAACAAAAACGGCTTTTTTTTATAAAATTTACCTAGCAAACAGGCAGACGGGATTTGTTGGTAAGTGGTCACCGTCGCTTATGGACATGTGCAACATTAGAGGAGTTACCAATGCGCTGCTGGTTTTAAAGAAGAGCTCTTTTCACGCCTTTCTTGAAAACCCCCATGTCATAGCGCTCCTGGAAAGCCTCAGACGGAAGTTTATTCCACATCTTACACCCAATATACATAACAATATTTTTCGATTTTGTTGGTTAACATTAATGTCAAATCGCGTTTGTACCGTAAAAATCTGTTTTTTTGTTTGTATATTAAGTGTATGTTGGGATTATCAATAAATATTGAATAGAATGACTTGTCAATATTTAACCTAACGGTCATGAGCGCTATATACCTATCATCAATTGGCAGTTAATTGTTAAATTTTTCAAACATATTTTAATGCATAAGTATTCGAAATTCGTCTGCATCTGTAAGGCTAAGTACTATCATTTATTATATGGAAGTGAGCATATTTGTCAAGCCATTATTATTCCATGATTCCACTGAAGGTCTTCTTTTTATGCGGGGCCCACATTTAAAATCAGGATAATGGCGATACGAGCTTTGAATTTAATTTTGTTGTTCATTACAAGGCGGGCCAACATCTTTTCAGAAGTATTAATCTAGACTGAAAAGATTGAAAGACAGACCGAGAATACTGTGGTCAATTACAATTCGTGTAATACGAGGCATAATTAAATTTGCTCAATTTC
>DWEM01000820.1:0-16665 GCA_018245935.1 Agara belti belti
TTGAACCCAGGACCTCCCGATCGGCAGTCGCGCTAGCAACCGCTCGACCAACGAGGCAGTCAAATAATCAGTTATATAAAGGTCTCTTATTGAAATAAGGTTTAATGACCACAAAGTTACAACGTCACAAATAAAACAACATACTTACTGGGCATATTAACCTTGTCAGTAGCTATGTCCATGATCAACATTATACACCACGGGGCTATGAAGGGTGCCCAGGTCTCCCCCAGGTTGCAAAGCTCGGGACCAATCATGCTAACACTTTCCATTGATCCTGTTGCACTTGGGTCTGCCTAGTAGCAAAAATAATATTAAATAACCATTGATATTCAAACTTAAAGAAACGGATCCAAACTAAGCTCATAATGGATATGCAAGCCATTGCCTGATATATGGGGAAAAGAGAGAAAAGTTCCATTGAGATGAAAGAAACAATTTCAAAAACTAAAACCCGACTACTAAAAAACCATAATCTAAAAAGTATAAAACAAAGAATATAGTATATAGAGTACATATTCAATTTTACATGACATCATATAGCCTATAGCCAATGGACTATCAAAACTCTTCCAATGGGACAATGGAAAAGATTAACAAACATACCCGTCAGAATCATAACCCGCAGTAGTCTGTTAAAAACAGCTATAATACACTACATACCAGAGTATATTCGTATGTTTTTTACCTTTGTATTGAAACACCGAACTGTAAAAGAATATGATCCGATCACCTACCTCATAATCCATCTGATTAACATAGATGTCGACAGCGTCGCGGAAAACCATCGAGAAGTATTCCAGAACAGCATCCCTAGCAGCTGGAAAGGATTTTAGCAGAACGATACCAATCCTTGTCAATTCGGGAGCATTTTGAAAGTTGCGCCTAGACACACCGTATATAAAATTGTTTAAGTCCATCGACAGCGCCATTATCTTATATTTAACAGTCGCAGTCGTAATATATTTTTTTGACACTATATTTTGCGTAGAAAATTGATAAATTAAACAGGACACTGGTTTCCTTAGATTCGACACAACAACAACATGGGAACTTCTAAATAGGTACTTTTCTCCTATTGATATTGACGTCTTTGGCTTTATAAGTATCTTACGTCTAACAAGACAAAGGTGACAGTGACATTTAATGCACGGCTTTGTGCTTCCCTTTCTCAGCCAAACTTAGTTTAATTTATATAATTTGTTTCCTAAGATATTGTTACATGTATAAATTATATGTAAGCAACGAGTTAATTTAGT
Source organism: Agara belti belti (assembly GCA_018245935.1). Lineage (NCBI taxonomy): Eukaryota > Metazoa > Arthropoda > Insecta > Lepidoptera > Hesperiidae > Agara > Agara belti. The sequence continues at coordinate 1,260 of DWEM01000820.1, forward strand.
ACTAAAATTATTCTTTTCAATAATTAACATTTGCATAAAAGCTCAATTTACTCTTCACCCGCAGGCCATCGATGTTATGCGACAGCAGCAACATCGTGTAGTTTTATCTCCGCTATTGTTGCTTGTCACAAGATGGCAGCAACGACGCTAACATTGAGCTTCTAAGCTTTATAACTGTATGTTAGCTAAAAAAAGTAAAGTAGACAAAAATCAACGACATCAATGTTCGCTTCGTAACGTACATTAACATCATTGGTTTTGTTTACACTTTTCTTCTATAGACGAGGAAAAGATTGATTTCCCTCGCAAATTATGAATTAATTTACGGAACGGTTGTGATGTGTGTAGCATTGCGAAACAATTTTTTGCACACCATAAAATCACTAACTCTTCTGTAACCAGCTTTGAGTAGCGAAGATAATTACTAATACTGACTGAACTTATGCTGCAAAACTACTAACAGTTCTATTCTTGCAGTCCTCTTAGCACTGAGTACTAACCAAGTCACATTCTTATTAACAACTGGTATTAATCAAACTAATTTCTATTTTCTCCTAAAGGGTACCATTTTTAAGTAATCCTGTAGTTAGCGGGCAATTACAGAAAAAAAAACTAGGAGATAGCGCTAAGCACAAAAGGATAATTATTAGTGCGGACGATTATTTACAAATATTTTTAAATCTGTTTTTATAAAAGAAAAGCAGAATACTGATCAATGATTATTTTATACATTTAACCTAACGAACAGACAGACGGGTCATCAGACAGTATGTGGTCGCCTTTGAATATATGCAATACCAGAGTTGCCGATGCACGACAATACCTCGGAGGGAAGTTCATTTCACAATTTACTTGTACACGCTAAAAACGCATGGTAGTAAACAACAGAAAATTTATAAATTACACTAACCATCGAGCGCGATCTTTTAATAGATTTAGGTACCTACTTATAAATGACCTATGCATGTTGCGAAGCATTCTTTGGGATCTTGGGTAGTGCGCGCCGCTACTGCATCCTTTGTGTAGCTACGTTGCTAAAAAAATTTACTGGCCGCTGGCTCAGTGGTTAGTGAAACGAACCACTGAGCCGGAGCTTGCGGGTTTGATTCCTACTAAGAAAAAATTATTGTGATCATGAATATTCTTTGTGCGTACGTGTAAAATTATTTACGTCAGCATGTAATTAGTAATTAGAAATTTGTATGACGCTAAGTAACAGTAAGTGGCAATCGAGTCGTGACGAAAAAAAAATCATATCGTTTTTAAATAATCGTCCCTAGGCAGACTCTCGGCTTCGCATCGCCCACATCCAACAGCACGGAGGCGGCTGCGCGAGTTTGCGCGGATCGCGTGCGCAGTCATTATCGATTCCCCACACCCCAGCGGCATGGCTATGTGCGTCCATCCCTCCATCATGTACTACGCTGTAGCTATGTAAGCGACGATCGATGCCACCTCTCATAGATACGACGCAAAACTACAACGAATGCTGCTAGATTGAAGCGTTTGCAACCCCCTGTTGTGTTTTTGCAATTCCACAAAATGTTGTTCCGAATGCAATATTTTATTCACAGGTGCATAATTTCTCTAAGAAATTAAATATATTATTATTATTATTAGTATTATATCAGCACGCCAAGTCCGTAACGGGCTAGGCAGAGAGCGCCGAGTGGCAAATATCATTATTACCCTTACGTTTGAAATACATTTCTAGGAATAATTTCGAAAACATCGCCAACGATACATTCCTAGCATTCTCTAATACTACTGAAGTACTCTCTACAATGTCACTTTTTTATATAAAATAGCAAACTAAAATGCTGGCCACTTATCAAGTGGCCAGCATTTTAGTATCAACAGCCAGTTCAATCAATATACGCATACAAAGAGTTAAATAAAGAACGCTACTATTTATCGTCCTTGTCTTCGTCTACTCGATCCTCCCAAATTCATTCTTATACGTCGCTTTTTTCATATTTTCGATGTTCCAAATTCGAAAATCAGATAGTTTACCGATTTTGTATCTGTACCTATAGAAATAGATGCGATGTCCTTATGAAATGACCCAATTGTCTTTTTTTACTAGTGAGTGAAAATAGTATTTGTATAAGTTAATAAAAATGTTCACTTAACAACCTTAAACCTATAGTCCGTAATACCTATCTACATACATAATAAGCACACAGTAAGGGCGTGACTCAAGTACATTTAACTGTAATACACACAACGATTGCACTATGCTTATCTGGACATTTAAATATTTTAAAATATTTGAGAACTTGCCAGCATTCGTTTGTATTATAATAAATAAACTTAATGTTTTCTATATCTAACATTTTTTTTATCAAATCAATTTTATCAATTTAATCAATTTATTGAAATTATATCGATTGGAAGAATAATAATCATGTCTGTAACAGCTTATCGTTTCGTTTCGAAATAAAAATAGACAAATAAAAATAACGTGTATAAATAATATTGTACTTAAACAAAAAGTATTATGTTAGGCAAGTACCTCCTGTGGGTACACTAGATTTATTTTTCCAACTATTTAATTTATATCATCGCATTTCACTCTGATCAGAACACACGCAATGACAGGATTAAAAAAACACTAAAAGATAATTTAAAAAAAGAAATAAAAAATAAAAAGGTACTTCAGAGCTTTTATGAGGCTATATATAGTACACATAAAAGACACTGTTTAGATTTAAAGGATTTCAAACAGCCTTTATAACTTAAGGAACCCTGTTCACAGCGAGTCCGAAGTACCCCCAATGCGCGCGCACTGCGTTTCAATATGATCTATGCAATAATATGCATAGATTGTATATCATAAACCACTCCGTTAGACTGAATCTATTTGACTTTATGCTACATCAATTTACTGTAAAACATTTTGAGCTACCACTGTGACTAAATGATAAATATGTCCGTCATCATCTTCGTCACCATCATTAATCCATATACAAAAAAATTACTGTCATATCATCACCATACTATATATTTGATGCTAATATATTGTCCTTAACAGAATTTAAAAAACATCATTCGATTGTAATTGAAGACTGCGTGTTATTGATCGTTATTACAATTCTTAGTTGAATAATAACTTACATTAAGCGTTATTAGTAAAAGGTTCTCAAATCAACAATTATTTATGTTTATTATTAAATCCCGCAGTCACGGTTGTCTGCTTTTTCAACCTACCATAGACACAGTTCATCTTTCAATTAGCGTTTTGTGATGCTTTTTTTATTGCGTAATAGGCTTGCGTTTGACTGAATATTTAGACTCATCACTTTTATCGGTTGCCGGTAGCGTCTGAGATTTTTTTATTTGTATTTCAGTGCAGTTACGCGGTATGTGTTTTTTCACGATAGAGATTTTTGAAACGGTGGTAGGTACTTCCCCGGATAAAACATAAATTTGGCACTACCTACTAGTCTTTATTGAGTACCAGTAAACAGATATAGCAATTGAAACCTAATTACATATTTTTATTCAATGTCAACTCAATTGGGATTGTTCAAATCAAGAGTGAATAGGCAATTTCTAGCTATTCGTGTTACATCTTAGACTGCACCTCACTTACCATTAGGTGAGCTTTTCAAACACAAAACTACGCCCAAAACATAAAAATAAAATGCGATAGACATTTTTCATTTGATTCTATTTGTGGCAGTTTTTTTTATTTGGCCAGCATTTGTGCGCAATCTCGCTTGATGGAAAGCGGTGTTGTGGCCTGCGCTTGCTTGCGTAGGAGATCTCTATTCTTCGATTATGATGGTATTCTGCAATATCGTAGCAGCAATGCAGTGGCCTGATCGCATGTATCGAATTGGCCAAATTTTTATATACGTATTTGCAAATTATGGTAAGCACGACTACGTTTTATGTATAGGTGGAAAAATCATCTCTATAAATACGTATTTTAAAATGTATAATATATTTATCAGCTGTCTGATTTATATGCCTAGTTTAAGATGGAATAGCCGTGTGCGTCATATCCTACGGTATTCATTATTATTATTATCATTAGACATAAATAAGAAACCCAGAAATTTCGAGAGAATAAAATATCTCTAGAGCATATGATTGTGTTTGTCTTTTACGTTTTTTAATACAATTTCTTCTTATCAGGGTTCAACTTGCGCAAGATTGGATGAGTTTCTTAGAACTTTTTAAATTTTAGGATTGTCATTTTATCATTAACCTTTTTTCTGATATAAGTAATATAGGCGTTTTGATAAACCTATGGCTAGTATTAAGAATATTTTCTAATAAGAACATATGACTTAATTGATTTATTAGTTGTAGTATTGCTTATTGTTGGTTTTGATTTAAACTGCATGCAAGGGTGTAGGGCTGTGAGCGATATAGCTATAGGTGTGGAATAAAAGCAATTTGCGCGTGAACAGGGTGGCGCATGGCACTGCGGCAGGCGGCAGGCGGGAGTCGGCGGCGGCGCCCCTCGCCACTGGTCCGCGCCGCTGCGTGCGCAGGCGTGGCGCACCGACGCCGCGCCGCGTGCCACGCGACTCCACGCCACCCATGGATCGATGAGATAAACGCGCAACCCCGCTTTTCGCGTTAAATCAATACGACGGCCATCGATTTTAGGAGCCGCAGCCGCCGCACACCAAATCCGAGGGTCGCACGCGGTGGTTGCGCGTACCATATTGTGTTCCGGCGCCGTTTTCAGCGTTTATTTGTTGTAAATTTTGGTTCCTGATGCATAGTATGGCTCTTGCGAATTTCCTTGCCGATCGATTGCTTCTATTCCGGGTTTTTTAAGGTAGGTAATATATATTTCTATATATAAGTATAGATAGATACATCCCTTTATCGTTTTGTTTCTTTAAGAAAAAACATTATTTTACTTATCCATTAAAAACTTTTTAAATTTGACCTAAAAAACCTGCCGAGTAATAAATATAAAATTCTTTTTTTCCCCTTAGCAAATATAATTCAAAAGCGTTTGTGTTCGTGCGGCTGCGACTGTGTGAATGTCGCTACCATTGTTCGCGAACTCGCTCGACTCTCATACTTCTCGTCGCATGAATCGACACTCGTTCGATTCATTGACAGTGTCGCTACTTTAATTCTTTAACATCGTGAGTAGTAATCGAGTCGACTGTCTATGGTCAGGTTCATCGGGTTGTTAGTAGCGGTGATATGATTAGCATAAGTTTGAAGTTTTGTTGTGGTCGTCTCTCAATGTAAACAGCGAGTGTTAAATATGTGATTACGTGCAGATGGTGGGACTGGTAGCGACGGTGTAACGCGAAGATGACTTCGACAGACACGTACCAGTTGAAATGGCACTCGCACAGTTCGCACCTGAACGGCTCGGTGGCGTCGCTGCTGCGCTCGGAGCGGTTCACGGACGTGGTGCTGTGCACGTTGGACGGCTCGCAGATCCCCGCGCACAAGTTCATCCTGAGCTCGTGCAGCGTCTACCTGAACTCGCTGTTCGAGGGCCAGCGCACCGTCACCCGCATGGGCGGCATGATCTACGTGGTGCTGCCTGCGGAAATATCCACCAAAGCCCTGAAAATCCTCGTGGAGTACATGTACAAAGGTAAGCTTTGATTTTTGTTTGGTAACTCGCTATTCTTTTCTGTTTTTAACGCTAATTTTGGCGATTAATAATTTCAAGCTGGTCATATTTGCTGCTGACTTTCGTAAATAAACTTGGTATTTTTTAAACATTTATGAGTAAGTTTTCTTAATCAATAAAAATAAAACAAAACTAAATAAACAAAAACATATTTCAGTATTTATTTGTCTTGAACCGGTATAATGCAGCTTTTATTTCTTTTTATTTGGTAATAACTTTACTTAGTTCTTACACTGCCATATGTATTCATATTAGAAATGAAAATTTGGTAAAATCAAACTAAATGCAATGACCACTCTTGTCTTCCTTCCAAGTTCATTTCACATGGTACCATTCGGAGTAGCTTGTTTATATTGAAATGGAAGTACTTAAAAGCCTTTTTTGTTGACTGATTACATACAATTGATGATAGAATTTTATTGCTATAAGTTTATAACAGTATACTATATGGGAGCAGGAATACTTTTGCTCTCTCATTAAACTGCAATAATTATCTCTGATCGGAATGTTTATGAACCTTTGTAATGCATATGATCAATTTATTCTGGCAAAAATTTTAACATTAGTGTGCATTAGTCAACTAGCTTTTTGGTGATCAGAAAAATCTTTAGGTATCCCAATGGAACATACTTTTGAATTCAACTTGGCTACAACCGATCGAGATCTGGTTATGAAAACTGGTGTTCGCTTGCCGGTCAAAATTTGACCACAATTGTTATCGAATATTTGTTTGTTTATATAAACATTTTACTAAAATCTATCTTGTTACATACCTAACTAATTACTGGTAACTAACTTATTATTAGTAAGTAACTTGCAACATGTAATAATAATGATTTATTACTATTTAATTCTTACACTAAAATTGACACATATTTCAAATATTTAAAATAAACACAACTAACTGTTATGATATTTAAAATAAACTGTTAATAGTAACTAACTTATTATTAGTAAGTAACTTGCAACATGTAATAATAATGATTTATTACCACTTAATTCTTACACTAAAATTGACACATATTTAAAATATTTAAAATAAACACAACTAACCGTTATGATATTTAAAATAAACTGTTAATAGTAACTAACTTATTACTATAATAACTATCTTATTACTATTACCAAAAATCCAACATAATAAGTAATAAAGCAAAATGATATATTTAAATACACAAGCCTAATTCAATGTTACAAATTGCAGGAGAAACAACGGTATCAAATGAAATTCTAGACATAGTACTTAAAGCGGGCGAGATTCTTAAGATCAGAGGACTTTGGAGGCAATCAGATGAGCTGGGCGGGGACTGCACACCGGCCGAGAAGACCACACAGACCACCGCTAGTGTCAACAAGCAAACTTCTAAGAAGTCTGATGAGTTAACAAAGATTGCTGTAAAAAAGGATGACAAGCTGCTTAAGACATTCAACCCCACAGTTCAGGCGCCGGGTACAGTTGCAAGGTAAATTGTTTTGAACATTGCCTTTTCTATGATTCATAACGATACACGTCTATAACATACTCAATTTTTTTATAATGATCAATCATTCGGTGGCGTTATCATGATTACAACAAAAAAGCCATTGTCAGTGTTTTCATTATCTGCTGTATCTATCTATATGTAGTTATTTTTATATGCCTTTGTATTTAGGTCTATTATATTGTTGTTATACTGAAAAGTAATAAACGCATTCCTTCCCACAGGTCAATGTTCATCAACCCACCGAAGCTGGTGTTTATTAAGACTGTGGATGGGACAACACAAGCGGCCAATCTGCGCCCGGTGGGTTCTAAAGGCCAGACGATACTTGTTGCACCCGCGGCCACCAATGAAGCTTCAACAATGGTCACATCGATATCGACCTCAACGTCTACCGGTGTCGTGGCCTCTTCAGCTTCCGTGGACGATGGGTCCGACGAGACGCCGCCACCGCGCATTGTGAAGAAAACCTCTATTGACAAGAAATATGGAAAGAGGCAAAAGACTGAACCAATGGACCCTGACGACCATAAAGACACAGACGACAACGACACAGCCTCCGTCAGCTCAAGTAAGTGATCATACTGTTCCTTTTTCCAATATTTTCAATGTGTATTTCGATTATGTGTTATCAGTTTTTATTTTACTGTGTGTAGATGTTGATCCCGAGGCAACATATTTGTTTCATCCATTCGTACTTGTGTTCATTGTGTTGTTAAGTAGTTCAGTACTATACATTCATATGTATTTCCCTTATTTATTTAGCTGTCTGAATGTTTATCAACAGTCTAATATTCTGAGTGTTCCGTAAAAGTTACATATTGTATGTATTTTGTTTGCATAAAACTTGCATGCATAGCATAGTTGATAGATGGACGGCCCAAAAATAAGGGCACTGTAGGTTATTTAAATAAACTCAATTCAATAATTAGTCTGATTAAAGGATATTAAGATTTGTCTTTACGATTAATAAAGTTGATAAATTATTTTTTCATATATAGAAAGATCACTAATTAAAGCAGTTGATTTTACGTTATTTTTATTCTATTTCGAATTATTAGTTTCTTCAACAAAAATTTTGGTCCATCTAAAATTAGCACAGTCATGTTTCCTTGTTGAGTTTGTACATACCACGCTCAATGTATGCAATACAGTCGAAATTTTCATTTCCTCTCCTGAAAAGTTAATCACATTAGTCGTGACATCAGTCACAGTTATGGTCATTTTCTTATTGGGTTGGGCTGATTTAGCTTCACATTTCTCCAGATCCTTTTCGCGAGCTCGCAAGTATTCAATTACACTATTCGAATTCTTTCTTTAGCAAAAGTTATTCGAACAGAACCTTACCCTTGTCTCTTGTACCGCGGGTTCCTACCGGCGGAATGACTTCCCCAATTGCGCTGATACCTAACGCGTTACTGTTTTCATATTTCTTCCTAGTCAGTGTGAACGATATTTCTCGCTAGAACGTCTCGAAAAATTGAAATTATTCACTTTACCCGTACCAAAAAACAATAAATAACGTGTATTTTTTTATTTATCTTAATAACTATAAGAGATTAATTTTTTTGATTTATATCAATAATAAGTGATCTTTCTCTTCGTTTAAAATCCAATACTGCGTTTAAGTGCTATGGATATTTAAGAGGAAAAAAAGGAAATTAATAGTTTGAAGGTGGCCTTATTTTTGGCTGCCAACAAATTATTGTCAGCTATAATTTATACTAGGTAAGTACTAAATTCATTATTTGGTGTTGTGTCTGTGTTTTATTAAGAAAAATTAAATCTGATATATCCACATTCAGTAATAATATTTCAATTTGTAGCCAAATACGTTCCTGATTCTAAAAATATAAAGCTAAGTCCAGGCTTGTCAACATATGCTAAAACACGTTGGCGATTTATTGAGTTATTGAAACAGGAATCTCAGGAAGGCTCGCAAAGAAAGTCAGATATATTCATTACAGAAAAAAAGAATTCAGAACACCCCCACATAAAACGACGGTCGAGTTTAGCAATAGAACCCACCAAGGAATTCCAACAATATAAGCATCCGAGAATTTTACGAAGGTTAAGTACACATAAAGAGCAAAGCGGGCAAAATGAAATGAATCAAGAATTCATAGCAGGTCACGAGTCAAAGTCGATAAGTCCGTTGCAAAACCTATCAGAAAATAAAGGGGAGATCTTAAAAATACCATTGGAAATAAAAGATTCTGCACTTCGATGCGGGCAATTATTAGATGAATCGCAGTGGCACGGGCTGACTAAGTTGACAGCGGACAATTATAATACAAAACCGCAAAATAAGCAGAATCTAGAAAATCCTATAAAAAGAAGTTTTTCTGAATTAAACCTGGATTTCATAGATTTAGGCGAAGGCAAAGAGAGTCCATTGTCAAAAAAATATAAGCTTTCTCCAATTACGGGGGAAAATATAAAACAAAGTAAATGGGATTTCGAATCGCCAGGAAAATCAAAACGTTTTCCGACTATTGAGCAATCAAATAAAATCAAAAATACTAAAAGAAGTATAACGTTAACAGAGCTTCTGGCAAACATAAAACGTAATAAAGTAGAGAAGATTAAATTACCTATGAAGCGCGATGGTTTGAAATATAAAATTGTAAGACTTGAGATACCAAAAACTGAAAACGAAAATAACAAAACGTCAATGGCTTTGAACCACACTCCAATAACACAGAAAACTCCTGTAAAAGTAGAAATTGCAGATTCTCAGCGCGCCTCTACTGCCAAATTCAAATTGCCAACTGCGAGTGAAGTTAAAGGGAATAGAAGTAGGAGCTTACTGAAAAACAATCTAAATCTAGGTGGGGAGCAGTGTTATGAACAAATACCAAATATAGAACAATCGAACAGTAAATTGACGCGTACAGGTTTTAGTCGAGACAAGTGTAAAGATAATAAAGGCAGTCAAGGGTTTATGTCACGAGGGCCTTCTAACCGAGAGCTGGCTAGAATAGATGGAAAGAAAGTGTGGGATGAATTAAAAAAATTGCTAGCAATACAGAGCTTGCAAGAAGGTACCGATGAGAAACAAAACTTCGAGTTTATAAAAGGGAGTAATGAACTAGCAGTGCTCCAAAAATTGCCGTATGCACAGGATCATGAGATGGAACAACCTACAGAATCACACGTTCAATATATGGACGCAGCGATACTACGAAAACTAAAGACTGCTGGAATGTAAAACATCTCTATACTAGACTCCAAGACACGACCAAAAGAGGATATTGCAAATATAAATCAAGAGTTACTTAACGACCCTGACGCATACTCCGCTAAACTTTTGGCCTTTTTATGGCCAAACTCTATTTGAATTATTAATTACAGAGACTACAAAACTAATTCTGTAATCTTACTAATTACGATTTTCTTAAATTTTCCATTTGATTGGATTTATGGATTCATAATATATTTAAGTATTATGAACGTACGTGGTAGGGTGTAGAGCGAATTGTTTATAAATAATATATATATATACTTTTTTTTTTATTTCTTGGAAACTGAATGTAATTTGTAATTAGCCTAAGCTTGATAATGATTAATTCGCTTATTTATTTTATAGATCGGTTCAATTGTTTATCGTTATTTTTTCTAATGCTTCTTCCGCAACTCATAGGGAGTTGTATAGTCTCGGAACCAAAGCCACTTTGTTCTTTAATTTGTTAACGATTTTCAAAAGTTCGGTTTTTATATTTATATTTTAACACTTTTAAATTTGATATTGTCCAACGTTTTGTTTTACCTTTGGGTAAATTTCGTTCTAGGCTATGTAAATGGTTGCAGTGTGCAAACATTAGGAAATACATATAATATATTTGTCCAAGAAATTGAACTTGACATTCTAACTGAATATCAGTGTGCATATGATAGGAGGGGTTTCCGTCTATTTAAAAAAAAAAGTATCTGGTTTGAATAACCCAGCGGTGTAATTAAATCTTAATGGTTGTTATAATTGTTATATTATATTATAAAAAAGACACGTCATGATCTTTTGACCGTGTGAGTAGCAAGTAGAAAAAGTGTATAAGGGTTTTTCTTAACGTAACAATTCCAACGTCTAAGACGAGATTTGAATTGTAACCGACCAAAATATTTAGTAAAGATTTCGAGATGAACAATTTTTGAAGTCATTTACGGTAGTTGAGAATGTTGAAGAGTCACTGTGCACCGGAAGTCATGTGCACAAATGTCAACATCCTGAAGTGTGTTGACGTTATTGTAATCAGTCATTACAATAACTTTTAATTAGTATTCACTTGAATCTATTAAATTAATCATTTTTATTTGCTACAGCCTATGACGTCTGTGCAAACGCTTAATTATTCAGTATCCATACGCACGTCATTTGCTCACTAAAGTATGTTGTGTCCTTGGGTGATAGTTTTTTTTTTTAATGCGTAATAGATTTGCGCACGCGATATGGCCTAATTAGACAGCGCCAAAAACGTCCACATCTTGTGCAAATATGTATCGCTACAGATGTACTGCTGTCGCATTAACTGTTGTTAATTGTTGTAAATGTGTATATTATTAATTTTCGACTGATTTAATTTATTATAACTCTTTTGGCTCATACAGGGAGTTGAGATTTTTATTTTTCGTTAGTAAAGGAAACTGCGTGCGTCCATTAAAACACTATGAAGTTAGTTTTTATATTTAAGTATACTTAGTTATACACATGTGTAAAGCTCTTTTATTATTTGTATCGATGTCTACCTATCCGTGTTCCTAAAGAATTAAATGTGACTAAAATGAATACTCTATAATAATATTTACTATAAGTAAGATTATGCACTTTTTCGTTTTTGGTTATATCATTCTTTTTTCTTTATGGCATCACTTCACACGATACGAACATGCAGCCAGTGTTCAGTTAATTAAAAAAAAAACTTATAAGTAATCGACGTTAAGGGCTAACGACTCGTAAATACGATTCATTTGTCTAGTAATATACAACTTTAGTGTAAGCGTATATTGTTGCCCATATTTAATGGCTTATATACATTAGTTAAATAACTTATCCCTCCTCTTCCTCTTATCCCTCTCACTATGAGAGGAGACCAGGTTCAGCAGTGGACCAACGAAAGGGTCGATAAAAAAAAAACCTATATTCACAGTTGTGTCATATACTTTCCCAGGTTAATGGTGGGATCGTGTAGACACGATAATTAATCGGAAATAATTATTACTAATAATTAGATTACATTAGTAGTAGTTCAATTGAATTTTGACTTTAATCTAGTATTAATGTTGCCATGTGCATTTTTTAAATTGGCAAATGACCAAAAAAAATGTATTTGCAATTATACTAATGAATTTTAAAATAACGCAGTCACTTCATCCTTCTTCTTCATTCATAATTTTTTGATGTTTACTTTTATAGTTTTAATAAGTTTTAAAATTAAGACTATAAAAGCGAGATCAAAATCAAAGTTTAGATATTTCTATAATTCCGTTAAGAGTCCGAATATTTACTACAAACATTCTGTAACGTATAGATTTTGAGCTTTAAATAAAGTGATATTTAAAGCTTTATAAAGTGAAAGTTAATCGTGATATTTTAAAAAAAAGTGATATTATAATCGTATATCGTTTAAGTGCTGTTTTCTATTATCGCTTTTGATGTCTATTTATAATAAATAGGGTGCACGTTTGTCTTTTATTCAAATACCATATCTGTGATGATATTTGCAGACATAGTGTGTATGTAGTCCATTCGTAGTATAAGTTAGGTTTAAAGTGTTTCATCTACAAGTTGAACATTTGGTTTGTGCCGTAGACCACGGCTTAAGTTCACCTCGTTCTGAGATGTGTTTACAACAGTGGATTTTTTTTTATTGCGTAGGCTTGCGTTTTACTGAGAGCTCACCTAATGATGAGTGTGCTGCAGTCTCAGATGAAGCACGCTTGCCTAGATAGTGTTTATTTACTCCTGTTTTGAACAATTCGTAGTTATATGTGGCAAGAAGAACAGAAATAAGAAAAATAAAATGATAGTTGTAAGGCGCATCTAGATTGCAGTGGTTTGATCGGTGACACCAACGGTCCAAATCGCTCCAGTGTGGTGCATAGCTGTTGAATTATTGTCGATGGCGACTGTTTCAGTCCGTTTTATTATGTGCACATATGAAACGGTGTTGTTTTGAAATGTGAAAGTGTCACGCCGTCACTTGACATCTTAATATTATAATATTAAGAGTGATTTTAAAGAAATATTAAATAAGTTTGCTTCCCTGTTCGTATTCGATACGGACGATGTTAATCGATCACAATCTAGTTAATATTAAAATGTATTTTAATTATATTTTTGGTGATTGTGGGTCTTTAATTACTCGCCGTGTAGTTTGTATGAGTCCCAGTGTTGCCAGATATAACTTTAGCCAGTAATTCGTCACTTCTATTCGTCGCGTCGTGTATTGTGTATGTGTTTTCTCGTGAATATATGAGCGGAGCGCAGTAATTTGTTTGTTGTATACAGCCCCTTCCTTCCACTTCCCGAGGCATCGCCAATATCCGGCTGCAAGATTTTTCAAGAATCGCTTTCTATCATTTGTCAGTTTTAATATTTTTTATAATATAATGAAATCCAAAGATGTCGACAATTCCGTAAGTGTAAATAGAAAAATATTTGAAGAATTGGCGGTTAAAAATTACAGCGCGTTTTTAAAAACGTACTTAAAAAATTACTGGCAACATATTATAGAGTTAAGTTTGTAATGAAAAAGTTCTATAAAAAAAAAATCAATTTAAATTACATATCACTCGTTTCATCCATTGCAGTTAATAGAATGAAGACATGATCGATTAGATATAATTTTATTATCCAAAAACATTTACATAGTAGCTATGCGATGAGAATCATTTCGTATTTAGAGATGGTTGGCCCGGTATACACTCGTAAGACTAGAACGCAGGCAAAGCTCCTTTCGAATCCGCTCTGTGACTTTTCGGGATTCTTCAGCGGAAAGTTATCTCGGTGACGTGTCCTCTGTGTACAGACAAAAAATATTTTTTTTAATGAAATCGGTCAAGTGCTTTACGCATTGTACTGTAGTAGACAAGGAGCAAAAACCATTGGAAATTAAAAAAAAAACGATCTTTGTCGATAATAATGTGATTCACGTTATTTATTTTTTTTAATTAATATTTTTTTTCTAAATTCTCTTTAATATGTCGAATATCCCGAAAAGATTAGACCCTCAAGTGGCACCACTGTAGCTAAGTCGAGGATACTAGAGGAGGAGGAGTCGAGGGCTTCCGAGTAATGCTGCGCGTGGCGCAGTCCGAGATGTAAACTCTGCGGTAGCGAGCGAAGATCTGACACTTCCTAATTTAGTTCACTCCACGGTTCGGACCGAAACATCGTGGTGTGCTGCGTTGTCATTCTACGAACATGTCACCGAAGCTGCGGAGGGGACGAGAGATGTGATGTCAGAACTCGTAGGTACCCCTGGCGGCGAACGCAACGGATGCGGTTTTGTCCGGTATTCATCTGGCTACGTAAAAGTATTTGAAATGCATTGCGATCTGAAGTTAATAGACTTGATACTAGAGTTACCGACAGTCGGTTGAGGATGTGCTTTTTCGCGCATTATAAAAAAAATATCAGAGCGAATTCTTTGCACGCGCATAATTATAAATGTTGAAGTTGCACTCCAATTAGGATGCGCGCGCACAAATTAAAAAGAACACTTGTTCAAGTTGTATTTGCTCGTTACAGTACAAAAAAGAATTGTTTATGTGTTACTGTGGCTCGCTAATTTAGATGCGTGTGGACAACACGACAAGATCTTTTTCTTGGTTTATGTTGAAGTTACATGATAATTTCTACACGTGTAAAGAACATGACAAGAAAAAAGGTTTATGTTGAAGTCACATGATAATTTTTATACGTATAAACAACATGACAAGTAAAAAAATACAGACGAATTGAGAACCTCCTCCTTTTTTGAAGACGGTTAAAAAGGTTTATGTTGAAGATACGCAATAATTTCTATGCGCATGCACGACATGACAATTAAAAAGGGTTATGTTGAAGTTACGTAATAATTTCTATGCGCATGTGCAACATAAAAAGGTTTACGTTGAAGTTGCATGATTGATTCTATACGTATGCAAAAAAGGTTTATATTGAAGTTCGCGGTAATTTCTATAGATACGCATCCACAACGTGCTAAGTAAAATGATTTATGTTGAAGATACACGATAATATCTATCCGTATACACACATGATGAGTAAAAAAGTTTATGTTGAAGTTACGACTAGACAACGACG
>DWEM01000821.1:0-16664 GCA_018245935.1 Agara belti belti
AGCATAGACGAAGAAACGAGTAGGACCAATTGAAATTGTAATCTAAAACGTTTTCTATTTGTTTTACATTTACGAATTTGATAAACAACAAATAATCCAGTGACAGTGTTGCATTAAGTATTATGATATCTAATATACATATTTGTTATACAATGTCTATGATTTTAAATGACGGATGTTAAATATAATTCTAAATACCAGTGTAAAGTTCTCCCGGCAGGAACAGGTCGGGATCGCCGGCTACGCTGAGACGATAGTTGGCGTCAGCGGGCTGCGCGTGCGTGGGGGCGCGGTCGCACTCGACCGGAGGGGTTGGCGTCGCATATGCACTCGTGAACAGACACGCTGCCACTAGCAGTAACATTGTTACTGCAATTAAAATATTTACATGTGGATGCAACCCTCAATAATTCCTGATCTCGACAACCTATATGTTCGCACATACATTGCAATGCATTGCCCACGACACGAATATGGTTATTGTAATTGGGAAATATTACAGATGTTTAATAAGGTTTCTAATTCGAGATAGACTTTTCTTACGTACTTTTTAAGAAAGATATATAATCACAATCCTTACAAAAGTAGCCTTTTACTCTCTGCTAATTATGGAAAACGTCTTTCTACCTATACCTATAGGTACCGCAATTCTAACCGGTCTAGTATTAATATAACTTGAAGTAATCCAAATTAATATAGTTTTTATTGCTGTAGATTTAAGCACTTGTAACTGCTCGATATCTTATTTAATTACCAATGACTGTTATACTGAGCAAACAATAATTATCTTGTTCATATAGACGGAATAGGGGTATCGTTTCATTTGACACTTAGGACTTGTTAAAAAAAATTACGTAATTTCTATAAATAAGTTCGTGGCTTGTAGGTGTGTCCGCAATTGATAGGTAACAAATTTCTAGAAAATGCAAATATAATACCTAATGTTTTAACATTTTTAACATTATTTGAGCATCAAATAATAATAACATTTTGCGCACATAATATACCTATATGAGTAGATTAAAAACACAAAGCAAAAATTATACTACGTTAATATCTATGTATTACAATTTAATATTGATCAATCATTGCATTTTATGATTTATAAACAGAAAAGTTAAAGGAATTGAAACTGTATATTGCAATGTAAACATTTTTTTTCCCTGAAGATTAATATACAATATGTATAAATATGATATACCCTATATAATTATATTACCGGTAATTTTGTTATTAATATGGCTAACAACCCTTTTAAGTTTGTACTTCATATTTGACCCTAAATTAACAATACTTTTTGGCGTTCTTTCGGCGCACCAATAATGACGTTTGTTCTATTTTTAGACCCTAATTGCAGCTTTCTCTTTTTACCTTAATGATTACGGATACACTTAAATGTTAATTTTATAATTAAGAAGTGCGATCAAACTGTTTTTTTTAAATACAGTTTCTATTTTCAAAAGGCTACCAAAACAAAAGCTACAATTGAACTTAATCAAAAGGTGACACCCCGCTTCGTTGCAAGGGTTGATTTACCTTTATTACTGA
This sequence comes from Agara belti belti, assembly GCA_018245935.1. NCBI lineage: Eukaryota > Metazoa > Arthropoda > Insecta > Lepidoptera > Hesperiidae > Agara > Agara belti. The sequence goes on from DWEM01000821.1 coordinate 1,549, forward strand.
ACAGGCGCTTAGACAAAGAAAAGTCACTGAATAATTATACTTGACATAATAAAGTGGGCCACCAGAATACAATTAATTTAGGTAATAACAAGATTTTGTTTGGTTTTATTTATGTTTAGCGCAGAATTAATTAAATTAAATAGCTTAATTAAATCTCGTAACGAAATGCGAGGCATCCGCCCGCCCTACGCGCCCCGCGGGGTTGAACTGGGCTCGTACAGAGGTGATACATTGTACAAAGATTTGCAACGTTTGTATCGACGCATGAATTTACAGAATTATGAAACATGGCGGTCACCTGGCGCATCCTCGATGGTCATACATATAGGTCATTCTTTATTAATAATCACTTCTTTATCGGGTATTGACAATATTAACTCAGTATAGTTCAGTTTTTCGAGCAGTAAACATAACTAATTTGTACCAAATTTCTATTATATGACACTATACCACAAGTATAGTGAAGTAAGTATATATTTAGCTAAAATTTTATACTGCCATATTCTTTAAACGTCTTTACATAACTACAGCTAGGAACATGTTACTAAATATATGTATAATAGAAACTTGTAGAAAAAATCACAAACTCAGTTTTGCGATTTAAGCATTGAGACGAGGTATTGCCTTGAAGTACTAATATTCCATAGAAAAGAATGTTTAAATAACTCGCAGTTACCCGCAGCTTCGCCGGTGTGATAAAAATAATTTATTTTGTTCACACTTCACACCGGTAACGGGCCCATAACGGCTCTACAGTGCTTATTTGATTAAAACGTATTTTCTAGATAATTCTATAATATTAATGCTTACTACTCAATTTTTTTTCAATCATTGTACCAAGACAGAAAATTAGCTTTAAGCGCTGCCGCACATTAAGCCACTGATCGCGACCACTAGTGGTTAAGTAGCGTAGACCAATAGCGTAGTAGCGTAGACCAATCACGCAGCTGGTGGCTTCAACGCGACCACACGAACGCCTAGTTTGCACAGATGCCATACGTGTATTAAAAAATTCCGCCCGCAGCTTGTGGCGGCCACTCAACGGTATAAAATATTTCGGGGTGTATACTAATAAACAAAATTATTAATTTCAATATTACTTTATTAGTGTACATAATATTACAAAACAGTATTACTCAGAAATGTGATTTTTAAAACTTGTGTAGCTCATGTTTTTCAGTGTTAAAATTCTAAATATTACATCGATTAATCAGAGATAAAATACAACATCGATACATAAATGTTTTACACTTATAAACATTTACATTGTTTGTGTGTTAACATTAATAATGAAAACTGAACCGAACACTCGTAGACACTTTACCAGCAGACAGACAGTAGCAGTTATTTTATTACGTCTAGATGTCAACAGATATTAAGGAAGCATAAAGTAAAAAAAAAAATACAAACATTTGCATGAAAAAAATTATATCTCAGTCCATCATCATGTACTTTTGTCTTAAATTAAAATCACTAATCACTCAATATTTCCTAATTACTACTACTAGTGATAATAATAAACACTTGCTTTGAACAGGTAATAAGAAGACATTGATTTACCTAAACATCGATATGAATGACATTGAAAAATTTAACCTAGTTTTCATGACTAGGCTTCTCTATATTAATAAGATAATAGATATATCTATGCACGTACCTTTGGCTACTGCTACTTATAGAAGAAAACAGTAGAAAACAACACATGAAGGATTACTAAGTGACTCACCAATAGTTACCTAGTTAAAAACTTTCCAAATTTTCCAAATTTACAAAGTAGTAACTACAATAAAATACGCAAGTTTCGAATCGTTGAGATGATAATTAACTATTTATAGTTAAATATAGAACTTTGAAAAACTTAAATAGTTACGAATTAAAACTAGTTTAATTGTAAAAATATTAACGATTATTTATTTGTGTAAAGCCACATTCGATGAAATGCGCGGGTGTTTTGTAAAATGAATTCCTGGTAATATTTAAAAAAAAAACATTTTTATTGTACGAATATGCTTTGCCTAAACATTCTACAGACTGTTAAATTACCGGTAGGCAGTTTAGAAGAGGTAAAAAAACTAGTAAGAATCTTAAGCAACTGTTACAACCAGGAACCAAGAGAAGGAAACTGACACAGACAAAGTTAAGTTACTGATTTATTATTTGTTTTAATTATAATACATATATATGTATGTTAGGTATGTATACAGGTACAGTTTGTATAGCTCGCGACAGTTGTAGAAATATGCCTATAATATGTAATTACTCCATAATATTTCTACGCAAACTACTTTCTACAAATATATTGATAAAAAATAATTAATAATTATTACTTCATAGTGAAACCAAACAGTGCTTAAGTTTTAAATTTTATAGCAATCTGTAGAATGCCGAAGACGACTAACAATTACATGTCACAATATTACATACATATATTATTAAGACCGAAATCACACTAAATAAATCTTATTTCTACATAATAACGTTGGTAAAAGGCTGCGTAAACAGCCACAGCATTTCCATTAAAGATATTTTGCGTTATGGGCTAAGATATGAAATCTTAGGCAATTTTAGCCCATTTTCATACAACTAGACCCAAAACATTAAAGTCTGTATTAAACCATTTCAATCTGAAATTTGTTAATTAAATTCCAAAAAATCTTGTAGAACTAATTTAAGTATGTACATAATATATTGCTTACATTTACAAGGCGTGCACGTTAGCTTCTCTTAAAATATTGTGACTTCAATAAACTTACCACCAACGAGGAAAACTGACATCAATCGGATGTTTTTCATCGCTTACAACATCGAAGCAGTCAGTGAGACTCTGTGACACTTGAGTATCGACTGCTGCATTTGAAATAATCATTTCAGAGTTGATCGTCGGAAGACGGGTTTCGTGAAAACTATTAACATATTACTATTACGATGTCCACGTTAAAAAATCATAATTACATAATTTGTGATTCGATTTTCATAAAATTGAGCGTCTCTTCGTGTGTTGTGATACTTGTAATAGATTGTTCTTCGACCACAAATGGGTAAACATTGAACCAATCAGCCGAACGAGGCATACGATATTGCATACAGCCTTAACGATCACGACGCCACTTCGCAGGCGCCGTTGACGGTGGCGCAGTCTGGCGAATGAAAAATTTTGAAACCGCTCGTTCACTTTTATAAACGAATGCCGTTTTATAAGTAACGTTGAATGACATGTCACAGAAAGAAAGGTCGAGTGATCTAGTATGTCACCGGGTGTGGTACGTATCCAGAGCGGGGGTGGGGGAGCCTAGGAGTGCGGGCGCGCGGGCTGGTCGCGCAGCTGCAGCACGTGCTCGAGCGGCTGCGGGCGGCCGTCGGGGCCCGCGCGCGCCGGCCGCACCACGCCCTCCGACACCATCTTGTCGAACAGCTCCACCAGCTTCATCGCCTCGTACTCCTTCTGCGAACGAAAACGACACCAGTGAGCTCGCGACACTAATCGACAACAATACAACCGATACACTTATTGTCTTTATCTATAGTGTTCTTTAGCCGCACCGACTGTAGCGCCTTCGAGCGCTTCTCTTTAGATAGAATAAAGTGGTAGGATTATGTCACTGTAAATAAGCACCTGTTCGTCGGTCATGCCCTCGAAGGGGTCGGCGCGCGGCGGGCGCGTGCAGCCCACCACGGGGTCGATGCGCGGCTGCGCGGCGCGGTACTCGTCCGTGTCGGAGTCGTCGCTACTGGACGAGTAGGGCGCGGCCCGCGCGCCGCCCAGCAGCCCCTTCTGTGCCAGGTGGCCCGCCGCGTTGCCGAACCCCGTGTACTTCACCATCCGCCCCACTGCACCGAGACGTATACGATACATTTTATTACACTGTCTTCCACTGCACGTAGGACGATGAAACATACATTCGACTAATGATATATGTATCATCGCGACGCCTGCAGGAAACACTTTAAACCAAACTTACAACATGACGACCCACTGCATATTAATACATGGATTATTGTCATAATTATACACATCTCATGTTTACGAATCTCAGAGTGAATGAAACATAAACAAATGACCTTTCTCCTTGCACAGGATGAAGAGGAACTCGGCGACGAGGTCCCTGACGGAGGTGACGGGCGTGGTGAGCAGGCGGCACAGCTGGTTGCGCAGCGTGGAGCCCTGCTCGGGCGGGCGCGACACGTCCCGCAGCGGCGGCAGCACGGCGCCGCGCAGGTACTTGCGCTGCTCGCGGCAGCCGCGCGCGCTCTTGTTCAACACCGTCAGTATGGGCGACAGATTCTCGTACTGATTCTTTGTGCCCTAAAAATTTAATAATCACATTAAAGTTAACGTTTAGTCACTAAAGGCCAGTGGAATTAGATTAATTGGATTCCATTTAAGTATCTCTTGTTATGCGACAGTTTATTAGTTTCAATGTAAAAAGTTATGTATTCATTATGTATGTATTATATGTATAATACAACAATATCATGTTATTTTTATTAAACAAAACTTACAGATGTAATAGATAAGCGATAGTGTAACAGGTGAAGCAGTGATTGAAGTGCATCCATATTTCTACCATTGTAAACAAACTGCGACCACTCCCCGTCATCAAGCTTTGGTGTTAGGTACTGATAAAAGACCGGTGGAACACTGGAAATTATTAAACAGCAATTAATCATACTATATTGAAATCATACTATATTGAAATCATTCTGTATATTAAAAGACATACCCACTTCAATATTTTAAATTGGAATAATTTTTAGAGTATAAATTTATTTTATATTACCTATCCAAAATTATCAAATAATAGTGACTATTTTCTCAAATCTCAAATCATAATACTATGATATTCACTCATTACATATTTTGATTTCATTGTAACCACTTCATGAGGTAGTGATAAAAAAATTACCCCTAAAATGAATGATCATTCTCTTAATGTTGTGGTAAATTATTACTTAGAAAATACCTTTGTTACAACTAAGCAGATCACTCAACATTGCGCTAAGTAGGGTTTTAAGACTTATTCATTATTTGAATGTTCGTTTTTGCCGCCCATGTGTAAGATGTCGAATGAACTTCCATCTGTGGCTTTCCTGAAGAGCTATGACATGGGGCTCTTCAAGAAAGGCGTGAACAGAGCTCTCCTTCAAAGCCGGCAACGCATGGACAACTCCTCTGGTGTTGCACATGTCCATAGGCGACGGTGACCACTTACTGACAGGTGGCCCGTCTGCCTGTTTAAGTTTATAAAAAAAAAATTTAGTACCTTGTCAACAAATTGGCAACATTGCTGTGTAACTCCATTAGTTTCTCCACACTGGAAGTGTGTGCATACAGCAGAGATGTGAGAGCAGGCATCAGCTTCAAGTACATAGCCTCCTCTGCCTCGTCCACATGTTCTTCAATACCAGATTGTAGAATCAGATTGAACTGTGTCTTTAATATCTCACAAGCTATTGCTTGTTGGTTATCCTAAAACAAAAATTGTGTTCACATTAATTTTTTGATTTTGGTATGAATAGTTATTATATGTAGACAGACCTTTTAAATGTAAGTATATTTTTAGTGTCCAAAGAAACTTTGTAAATGTAGTGGACTTTCAATAACTAAGTGATTTCTCATATTTTCAAATGTAAATCACCAAACTTCCTGAACAACTACATTCCTATTTTATATAAAATAGCATTTGGAATATTAACTGGCAACTCACACTTAATAGACAGTACTGACTCCCATCTTCTCCTATGCCGCTGCTGGCCGTGGCACCGATTTCAGCCAGCGATGCCTCCACAACCAGTTCATTGAGGCAACTAATGAGATAATCCAATCCATGCAACTCATTTTTTATTTTTAGCTTTATATCTTGTCGCAAAGCTGTGAGTATAAACAGTAACTTCATATCAAATAACATGATGTCTTCTTTAAATGGTATTTCCTTGTAAGACCTCAATCGGGCCACTAGCCCACGTGCTATCTCAGTGTGTGCACAAAGAGCTCTTGCCACATCACTATTAAAGGCTATATTGCATAAACACTTCATCGCTTCTACCACAATATCCTTCTCTGGCAAGTCTATTGTGGTGGATGTTTCCTCTGGATCCAAGAAGCTGTACAGGCCTGCCCTCTCAATTAGAACAGTCATCCATTTTTCGCAAATCAGATTCTCTAGTTCTGTTTTGTCACGGCTGAAAATGCCATAACATAAATTTTATACCTTCATGTATTATGATAAGTGGGTGTGAAGTTTAGAATATCACTAACGTACCTAAGCAGTCTGACCGTAGCTAAGCATAGCACATGAACCGAAACTGATGTTTTACGCTGGAGGTGATCAAATAGTGCTGACCACAAAGTTACGCGATTACTGTTCTCCGTTAAATTCGGAAATGAAAAAACATTTTCATTCTGAAATAAATAAAGTTATTGGTTACAACATATTATAACTCTACAACAGTGTTGCTTATATAAAATGTATTACTTACATTGTTTAGGAATTTATTTAGTACTTTAGCCACTTCTGATAAATCATCACCAATAATCACTTTGATTTCGTCTTCGTTCATTTTGTTCTATATACCAAATAAACTTATTGAATGGTTTATGGGAGACCTGAATTTCTTATCAACTTTTCAGTTTGTTTTTTCTAAATTATATAAAATATATTTGGCCCATTTCTAAAACCCTGACCCGTGACCTGCGACCTGACCTGCCTACATTACGGCCTCGTCAACTAACTTGACATATTTTTTGTACCTTCAGCGAAAGATGCACAAGCAAGCATTATTCAGTATACATACGGTGTTATGGGTATTGTGTTTTTAACGATATTGTAAAATTAAGAAATTAAAATAATTTATGTTAGACCAAAATTGACAAAAGTCTTAAGTTATGTTTTACTTTATTTATTTATAGTGTCAATTGGTCAGCGATTATATATTGTATGTGGAAGTAATTACAGATTAAAAATAGAAATAATAGTTCGCTTGAATCTATCATGCTACTGTCAAAGCCGCAAGACAATAAACGAATGTCAAAATTTTATTTCGAAAGGCTCAGACAAGGAGTAATAGTTGTTTTTGCTAATAAAAAATAATAATAGGGGCCAAAAATGGCTACGATAGCCTTAACTGGCCATTTAGCTTCCAAAGTTATTAGTAAGTAAATAAATTTAAATGCGAAATTGTTATTCGAGGCAGGTTTATATCATTACATAATTCATCTCTTAAAATTGACATCTTTCATATCAACGTTACTTATACGTGTATTTATAATAATATAAATAAATGGTGCAGTTCACGATGCTCCTTTGTTTTAAAAACAGCTAAACATGGAGCCTTCAGTATATTGTACATCAAGTCGGCCCAGTATAGTTCCGATGGAAAGCCTAATGTCGCTGCTTACAAACGGGGAACTGGTGGCCGCAGCAGTTTCAATGGAGTTGTTGCAACTGTATTTGGTTGCACTGGATTTGTGGGCCGCTACCTGTGCAATAAACTGGGTAAAATTGGAACCCAGGTATGCGTATTTAATAGGAAATCATGTTACAATTAACTGTTTCAGTGTGTGTAGTCTGTTGTTAATTTTTCAGATGATACTGCCATATAGATGTGACTTCTACGACGCCCAAAGATTGAAAGTATGTGGCGATCTTGGCCAAGTGCTTTTTACTCCATTTGATATTCGAGATGATGAGTCAATTGCTAAGGCAGTCCGCTATTCCAATGTTGTAATCAATTTAGTTGGACGTGATTATGAAACGAAAAATTTCAAATACATGGATGTCCATGTTGATGGAGCACGTCGACTGGCAAGGTACCAAATCACTAACAACTATTGAAAATTCAACTTCGTGCATAATGCCAGTATTATTAACTTTTAAACAATGATGCTTTTGAAACTCTAATAATTGCAAAATTAAGCAGGCAAGTATGTATCGAGATCAAATGCCGGCATAATATGGAACCTGTATACCCACATTTGGGTGAATTTAATCATGTATATTAGACTATGTAAAATATAATTTGACCAGTGACTGTGTGGGTAAAGAAAGGATCTTCTAGGCTCCTAAACTTCAGATGCATGTGTCGAATGCACCATGGACCTGAGACAACCACTTTGACATAGGCTAGTAAATTTGTTACCAGTGGTTATTTATTGTCATCTTAATTTTTATTAATTGTCATTCATAGACAATTAACTGAGACTTTTCTGTCCTAGAAAAATTGCATAAAACAATAGAAACATGAAAGTTAATCGAATACAAATACTTATTGCGAGGTTTTAATTTTTACAGAATTAGCCGTGAAATGGGAGTTGAAAGATTTATACATCTGTCTTACTTGAATGCGGAGGAACACCCCACTCCGCTTGTGATGAAGAAACCATCCATGTACAAAATATCCAAGTACTTAGGGGAATGTGCTGTGAAAGAAGAGTTCCCCACTGCAACCATTTTTCGAGCATCTGATATTTATGGTTCTGAAGATAGATTCTTGAGGTTGTATAACTAAGTGATTTTTACAATGTATTCCTCGAATACAACATTAAAACGACCATACAGCAATGATTGAAACTTGCTTGGCTGACATTTTTGCGAATTTTACATGTTCTCTCATATTGAATCGAAACAAGAAAATCAATTTCTTCTGGATAATCATGGTAGCTTAGATGACGGTAGTGGCACAAGTTGGTGAAAGTTGATTGTTTGAGTAATGTTCAATTTATGTTATAATTCTACTTTGGTAATCTCATAACATTAGAAGCACTTCTTATGAGCATAACACAATTGCTGACCAGAACATTACTAAGTCATGCCGCTCTAGTAGTTCTTCATAAAAGGAAACTGCAAAGATGTTTGTAAAGCTAATTTTTAACCCACCCATCCAAAAAGGGGTGTTATAAGTTTGAAGCCTCTGATGTTACTGTCTGCTGCTTCATAGCTCATAAAGTTTACTGATCTGAATTCAATTTTATTTTAAATCGAAAGCGGATTTCCAACCTTTTATAGTATGTTTATGTGTTTCATCAAAATTGCTTCAGCTGTTTAAAGACTGTTAGCGTTTTTCAAAATTGTGTTTTAATTCATCTGGATAAATTAAAATTTGTTACACATATGTATATTATATGCACATGTTATTAAAAGAGGCATCTTACATTATGATTTTTTCACATTCTAAAATGTTACTGTTATCTTTGTATTAATTTGTTTTTCAGGTCTTTTGCTACCGCATGGCGTATTAATGGTTCTCTTATGCCATTATACCAAAATGGCATGGGAACTATAAAGCAGCCAGTTTATGTATCTGATGTGGCACAAGGTATTGTGAACGCTGCCCGCGATCCAGACACTAGGTGTCAAGTGTACCAAGCAATTGGGTGAGATGGAATGATATTTTATTTATTTTACATGTCAATGTTTTTTAACGTGAATTAAAAGGTATTGTGGTCTAGAAATAAAACAAATAAGAATGTGTATGTACATACCAAATCTTAAATCTGTATCCAGCTAATATATACCTTAGCCTATAAAGATATAGATAATAAAAATTAATAATACTCTTTTTAGCAATCAATGACATTAATTGTTTTTCCATTCCTGTGAGCATTGTATTTAAACCTAGAGGTCGCATTGCTTGGTAAAGGGAGTTATTGTGTTCAAAAAATTAGACCTGTCTACACACGATTCTTGTGTAATAAAGGAATAAATTTTAAAGTAGTTTTTTATAATATCATATTATATTGTCTACACACGATTCTTGTGTAATAAAGGAATAAATTTTAAAGTAGTTTTTTATAATATCATATTATATTTTCCATGTATTAACTAGGTACGGGAAAAAAGAAATTTACAGCATACTTAGACTTTTATTACAATTTTATAGTAGTGGGATCGCAAGGCTTTTAATTTAGTACTTGTAATTTAGTAATTTTTTGTGGGTAGCGAGATAAATTGGTTGAAAAACAATGCTCTAAACGGTATTGATACTTCAATGTTCAATTCATATTGTTTTATTCTATAATTTTCAGTCCCAAAAGATATCTCCTCGGAGATCTGGTGGACTGGTTTTATAAACTGATGAGAAAAGATGAAAGTTGGGGATACCGTCGCTACGATATGAAATACGATGTTATATTACCGATAAAGGTAGCGATAGCTAATATGTTATCCCCTGCTTATCCCTATGGCGATCTTCATTGGGACGGCCTTGAAAAGGTTTGTGATGTTTTTTGTGGTTGAAGATATATAGTGAGGCCGATAAAAAAATATTACATTTATAGTGTTTGTATTATATCAATAAAGTTGTTGTTGAGGACTTGTTTGTTTCACTTGTATTTTGCAGGAAGCTACAACTGACTATGTGAGGAATGAGATACCAACATTGGAGGATTTAGGTGTTACTCTAACACATATGGAAGACCAGGTCCCATGGGAGCTGAAGCCTTTCAGAGAATATCAATATTACATGGACAAAATAGGTGAATTTCCTAAACCTGACCCGCCCAAAGTGTACACTGGATAAAATTTTACATATAGGGCTTGCATTTCAGTTAAAATGAAATCAAATGTTATCATCGCAATAATTTTGTAGATGCCAATAAATTATTGTCTCTAGATGAAGTTTTATTTCGCAATAACTATTACCTGTTACTTGTGGTGCTGGGGATATTAAATTTTCTAATTGTAACAAGTATATTCTTACACAACCTTGATAATTGTCACTACACCAAATTTCGTTAAAATCCATTTTTACGTGGCAAACTCTTGATTATATATACGACAGATTTAACAAGTTTCCATCATTATTATTTTCATACTATCCCACCAGGTAGGGACCTTATTAGGGAATAAGCTATGCAGAGAGTACATAGTGCCAAATATCTCTATCCTTACAGATCTGACATGCTTTTACACTCATCACTTTTCATTCTTATACAACCAGTCACAACAGTCCCCATTGGTCAAACTTTTTCTGGCTTAATTTGACAGGCGTGCATTGGATCATCGTGAATTTTTCTTTACATATTAAAAGGACAAAATCAAGAACACCATACTATAACAACTACTGATTAAACTTAAAATCGTAACTATTTTAACTTGGAAATGAAAGAAATGTGTATTTATGAATTTTTATTGGAACTTAAATTAAGGTGCTGGCCTGCCACGTCCAAAACCTCCCCTCTGTAACACAAAAAAAGAAGGTATTAACATTGATATTATTAACATCATACTTTTTATATAAAAAAAAATTATAAGCAATTGTAGCACAGTCTCTTCAACATATCCTAATGTTTACGCGTGTTATGTTATGTTTGGATTGATTTTAGAAATAATCCAAGATGGCTGTCCTTCCCCAGATCTCAAGATATCTCTATGTTTTTATCAATTACCTACTTAGGTATAATAAATACATAAAATTTAATGATAATTCGTTCATTGGTTACAAGTTCGAACCCAATAAGGATCATGTCAAACAGTGTGGCAACAAAATGTCTATGCAAAAAACATCAATTATGTGATTACTATGTGAAGGAACAAACCAGTACATGCATACTAAACATAATAATAATATGTGCATAGAATAGATACTAAAAATAAGGAATTGCTGTTCTATACCTAACCACAAAGCTACAACTCTCCGAGCAAGTAATAACCATAAAAAGAATATTCTGTCTGCAGCGAATTTCTAATAAAATTAACGAACATTGATTGATATAACTCAATGAAAATTTGGGTATAATCCGAGGATTAGTCACCATCTTCTTCTACAAAGAAAGATTACTTACAAATTCAACATCAGCTGAGCCGGGACCAACGTCAGCTTTCTTGTCGTGGCCAGGCGCGCCAGGCGTAGTTGGCGCACGGCGGTACGCAGACCTGTCTTCAGCAGAGCGCGCGGGCGCGTCGGGGCGGCCAACAGCGCCACGGCGTACAGTCTCCGTACGTACTGATCTCTTCAGGGTCGCAGGTACAATTTCAGGTGGCAGATGTAGGAAAATTCGCAGATACTCAATACCTTCGTTTGTGAGATACCTATAACACATTTTTATACGCTAGATATTAATTTCAATATTAACCAATCAACATAAAAATAGTTTCTACTTCAAACTAATAGAAGCACATATCAAATCTATATCTTTCTTGGCACACATTATATCTGTAAAAAAGGAAATGGTGTGAATAGGAAAACGAACAATATGTTTATATTTCCAGACAAGAAATTCAGGATGGTCTGTTTTGGGTTGTGCATCAGATTTGGAGGAAGACTTCTGAGTTACTTAACCTATGACTGTTGTTACGTAAAGTAAAAATTACAGTGAGCCAAAAAGTATCTCACCAATATAAGATAGCACACATCTTGTTTGTTTCATATTGCTTAAAATGTCTTCATATCTTTAATCATATGATAACAACAATTTTATGTGGAAACATTTTAACTCTAGCATGAGTTTTATATATGCTGAATTTCATATATGTTAAACACACTACAAACTGTTTGCACTGCTATACCAGATAGGCCAACCTGTTGATATGATTGTGGTAAGGCAAAAAAAATGTAAATACCAACAGCAATGGACAATATTTTTTGCTTTATATCCTATTATTAAAAATTCTATTTGTGCAATGTTTCATTTACTCAGTCACTATTTCATAAATATGTAATCGGTAGGTCAGTCTAATCTGGGGTCTAATAAAGTTGGCCACCTCTGTGCTACACATCCATAACAGTACAGAGCGGTGTCAATTTACATCAATAATAAGTATTTTCAAATTATTCCTTGTACAATTAGGAGTAATGCCATATAATAATCTATAAAGGTCTAGAACTGCTCTAGTGAAACATTAGTTACATTAGGACATCTACAGAGTGATCTCTTCAGGTATTATGACACTATGCTAATAACACCTTGACCACAGACCAAGGAAGGAAGCTGCATGTCTGGCACTATTTAAGGTACAAGTTGGGACTTAAGTACCGTTGAATAAGACCGACTGCATTTCCACAGTCCACAGGCCTGTGAAACCGTGTTATAACTAGCAGATATCAAACCGAAGCAACAATTTTGGGTCTGTTATTTCTTATAATAAATTATAATGGTTTTACACAAGAAAGTGTACAGTTAAGGTATTTTACTTTCAATAAAAAACTGTTACATGTTTTGAAAATTTCAACTAAAAACTAAACAACTTTGCTTATTTGCAGACCTAAAGTCCTTTCTTTAACATAATTCTATTAACACTGAAAACTACATCTTATGCTTACCAGTAGAAATGCCTCCATGCGAACTGTTCTTTGACATAACCTCTTGATTTTAATGATTGCATTGCCTTAATGACTTGGAGGTTAGGAATCTTCTCAAGATCTGGATGCTTGGGTGCATGGTAGTCTTTCTTTGCTACCATTACACCTTCCTTGAATAGATATTCATAAATAGTAACACGATTTTGTTTTGGCATCAACATCTTGACCCGCTACCTAAAACATGGAAAATCGTTCCTTCATCCAGGTTCCAAACACAAATTCCACATAACTATGATAGACTGAAAATAACTTTAACACCATGTCAATCGAACATTCAAATTCGCAAACCCCAATAAATAAACTATAACAATGGATTGATTTCGTAAATAAAATAGGATTTGTACAAAATCACTACCTTCGGTCTATTTTGACAGCAAAAAGAAGGAGACGGAAAAGAGACAGATTGTAATATAAACAAAAATGTCAATTTGACTTTAGATTTAGTACGGCTGCGAGTAAAAAAACATGATAAAGGCACAAAAAATCTCAATAACAATGCCGACGATATTTAAAGAAAAAAATCAAGAATAATTTTAAATCAGTACATAAAATTAAAAGACATTTATTAAATTTATTTACCATTTCGATATGTCACTGGCATTGTAAGTTTGATGAATTATGTTATAATATCCTTGATAATTTATTAGATTGACTGCTTAATAAAAAAGAAAATGAATTTCATGTAATTTTACCCAAGTTAAAAGTAATTAACAAGCTGATAAGCTTCAAAATGCCATCCTAATGATAAATGTTTGAACTAATGTCAAAATTTTCAAGCCTAAATAAGCAATATTAAAAAAGTATGTTGATGCTAGAGCTGCTGTCACTTTGTTGTCTTATCTGTCATTCATTGATAATGTAATTGATTGAATTTGAATTGTTCCCGGATTTTATTTATCTACTTCTCTCTATGTACTCCCAAACTTTAATTGTATTCTAGTTGTTACATTCTCTAGTTGTAAAAACAAGGTTTGAAGAATGGATTTTCAAAACCGCCCCGGTGGAAAAACTGGCGGTGGAGGTGTAGCATCATGGTCGGAAAGCAACAGGGATCGACGTGAGAGGCTTCGGCAACTCGCCTTGGAAACCATAGACTTGAATAAAGACCCTTATTTTATGAAAAATCATTTAGGTTTGTATGCTCATTTTGTCTTTTACTGATTATGTCTCTTATTTTTTTCTTACTACTATTGCCATTGCACTTTTTATAGGGTCATATGAATGCAAGTTATGTCTTACACTACACAACAACGAGGGCAGTTACTTAGCTCACACTCAAGGAAAGAAACATCAAGCCAATTTAGCTCGGAGAGCTGCTAAAGAAGCTAAAGAAGCACCTCAACAGTTGGCTCCTGAGAAACCGAGGATTGAACCAAAGAAGTTCGTCAAGATTGGTAGACCAGGATATCGGGTAACAAAGCAGAAGGATCCAGAAAACGGCCAGCAAAGTTTGCTATTTCAAGTTGACTATCCAGGTAATGAAATCCTTGGATAATATAAGATCTGTCCCTAAAAAATATAAAGCAAAACTATCATTATTATATTATTGTTATATCTTTTATTATGTGTATTTGCAGCTCATGTAAATAGGTTGTAAATCTTTTCTACATAATATTGAGGAATTTGTTTTCCCTATAAAGGTTTTGATGGACTGACTTAGACTTCTTCAACATCACAGTGTACTCTATTTTATGATAATTGTCTTTGGAAGGTATGATTGCTATTAATTATGCAATACCTTAGCTCATGAGTTCAATATTACCAGTTAGTATGAGGCAGTAACACTTTACTATCTAAATTTTAAATAATATAACATTCTC
>DWEM01000822.1:0-16661 GCA_018245935.1 Agara belti belti
CACTCCAATGACACGATCGAACGGCTACTAGAGGACAAGGTGAGCGGGCTCGGCCGTAGAGAATGCGGACAGTGAATTTACAATTTCCTACAGTTCTTATGACTGCGTATTTATTCAGAAACGTCTACAAACGGAGGCGGCAGAGGTGCGGTCGCGAGTGCTGGTGCTGCAGCAGGAGCTGGACAACAGCGAGAAGGTGCAGCAGGACTTCGTACGGCTCTCTCAGTCATTGCAGGTACGCTATGATTTTTATCTAAGAACATGACGCAAAAATGACACGAAAGATGGAATGCAAAAGTATTTTTTATACCTGTTTATTTATAATCATCATTTTTCATTAGCGTCCGTAGTCGCAGCGGCGTAAGGTCGGGCGCGGAAATAATATAAACGTGAACGTCGTCGCAGGTGCAACTGCAGCGGATACGCGAAGCGGACACGGAGGTGCGGTGGCAGCACGACGAGGACGTGCACGAGTGCCCGAGCTGCCACGTGGCGCTGCTCAACAGCAAGAAAAAGGTAGCCTCCTCGCGCCGCTCGTCCCGACGGCCGCACTACCGGGGCGATTAGCGTAAGTGTGAGCTTCTCGACGTATCGTGAAGAGGTCGCGTGCGTGCGCAGGTGCACTGCCGGCACTGCGGGCGCATCTTCTGCGGCGCGTGCCTGTCGCACGCCGTGGCGGCCGGCCCGCGCGGCGCGCCCGCCCGCGTGTGCGGCGTGTGCGCCACGCTGCTGCAGCCGCACTCCGCGCCCTACTTCAGCACGGCGCCGCCCAGAGACCCGGCCTAGCGCGCCCGCCCCGCCCCGTTCGTCCGCGAATATCGCGTAACGCGCGTACGAGGACGACGCCCGTCCGGGACGGCGCCCGCCGAATGCAAACTTTAAAGAATGGAAACGATTCAAACTTCTATTATTATGCTCCGGTTCACGAAATATCAATTTAAACAACTTCGATGTACGAGATCGTAATTCCCATTTAAGGACCACGAGTACCAGTTTTCCTAACCTCCCCTAATTCGTAAAAAATGCACGAGCATTCCCTGGTATCGGAGTTGACCGGCCGCAGCCATTTATTCGAACCGTTGCAAAATCCATCCGCTCTGTCATCATTTATTACTAATTTAAAAGCCCCCGTCCCCCGCGTCCCGCGGCCCGCGGCCGCCGGCGAAGGAGGTTCGAATGTACCGTAGCATCGTAGCAGCGCGTGACCTGAACTCCGCATTTTACAAACGCGTCACGAGGAAGCCATTTGACAATATGCACGAATACAAAACTGCGAGGAGGACTACTTCTACATGGTGCGGTTCGATGTCATGTCAATAAATGAATACGGTTCAGTGCTACACTCGTTCGCGTGCCTCGTCGTTGCGGGCCGCGGGACGCAGACGGGGGTCGACTCGAATAGATAGTATTTTGTAAGATTTCTAGATAAACGATCTCGATGCACGCAAGGTCCGTCTTAAATGAAAACGTTCGCTCGCTTCGTTGCGGCGTTTCATAGTGAAAGAATGACAACAGGGACACGTGCGTAACGTATGGATCGTCAGGGACGTGATAAAATGCAGAAGTATTGTGAAACTGAAGAATTGTAGAAAAGGGAAATCTGTAGGGCGGGTCCGAGTGCGCAGCGGACCTACGCGGCGGTTTATAGGGATAGATGTGCGTCCGGGGCTCGAGGTGACCCCGAGGTCTCGTCTGCGAGCGGCGGCGGGAGCGTCGCGCGCGGTGACTGCGGCCCTTCGATAGTTCTGTACAATAAATGTAAACGGGCCGACATTCGGGCGTCAATGTAATATAAAGTATAGGGTGACGTAGGTGTATTACTGATGTTATTTAATTTTTATTGATAATTAAATAAGTGACGCCGCAGCGACGAACGGGAAAAGTTAGACTCGAGCAAGTTTTCTTCTAGTATTGCGAAGTAGACGTCGCGACATCGCGAGGACGGCACGTTTCGCAAATTCTATATTATTTTATTTTTAAATTCATAATTGGCGATGGTAATGAAATCACTACGTCCGCGGTGGTCGTATGACTCGGGTTTAAATGAGACTATGTTTTTTTTAAGATCTCAAAAATATTAAAACGCCCGAGTTACGCGAACGCATCTTCGCGTTCCCGCGCTCGTCCCGCGGCCGTCGCAGCGGTGATCGCGAACGGTTCGTACCTAGATTTTTGTTATCTAGCATTATGTAGATAGTATGAATTATATTACGTCGCTAGGCGGAGTCGGCGATACTGCGACGCGACCGCCTCGCGCCGCCGAGGGATCATATTTTAAGGAAACGTTTCAACATTTTACTTTTTATGAGCTTCCAGCGCGTTGTCGTAGCGTCGTCGATGTATTAAATTGTTTTAATAATTTTTAAACGTTAAACGCGCGCAATATACAGGTACCGTTTAAAAAAACTACCCTGTATCGTCACGAGGCCGGCGAATAGATTTATATTTACGTTAGGAATAGAGAGGTGCGGCGGATAGACGATCGTCCGAGCGACGTCGCGTCGTGGAGCGCGAGGGGCCGGGGGGCGCCGTCTCCGCTAGTTTGACGTTTACATATGGACCGATCGACACGACGCCCTCGGTCGGTGCGGACGTCGCGGCGCTCGCCCGTTATAGGTACGATACTTATTCCGTATTGTAATATAGGATATTATATTTTATTGTAAATAAAAGGTCGATAACGATTTTGGTTTCTTTTCTCGGAGCGCACTGAACGATCTGGGAACCCTATAACTATATGCAGATATGTTAAAGCGCGTAAGCGATTGCAATGTTGTTTGCCGCTAAATAATCCTTCGTCGGGGACGCCGTCGATGAATCGAAACTTTGATACGAATGAGGGTTTAAAATGAACTGCGTCATGTAATCGGGTGAAAGAGATTCGATTTCACAATTATCTTTAAAACGATATGATGATGATGATGTGTCGTGACGTGACATGACGTGTTTGGTTATAAAATAAAACACATTGATCCATAAACATCGTGTATGTCGTAACGCTGAAGTTATTTAGAAAAGAATCAGCGCAGCCGGCTCCTAGTCGGGGTAGCTCTCGAGGCTCAGCGTGATGACGTCGCTCACGAGGCAGTCGGCCGGCTGCAAGCGGGGAACGACTATTAGGACGATTCCAGGCTTCGAATTAAATTTACATTCGCAGCTAGCGATTGGACAATCGATCGATGTAAACCCCGGGTCTCGATATATGTGCAATGCTGGGTACCAGAGTCCCGGTTTTGTGTTTATTTTAAATATCTTACATGTGTGTAATAATTTAGTAACAATAATGAATTTGTATTTATACTGCCATTACTCAATTGGAACTAATAACCCCGTAACGTCTTTAGATGCACCCATATTTGTGCAAACGAACGTCTCTCGAGGTACCTCGGAGCAGATGCCGATGAGCGCGTCGGAGCAGCCGTAGAACTCCTCCTTGAGCGAGATGACGATGGTCTGCAGGTTGCCCTTCTTGGAGCGGATGTAGGAGGCCACCTTGCCGATGTTGGTGTTGTCCAGCGCCGCGTCGATCTCGTCCAGCAGGAAGAACGGCGCCGGCTGGTAGCTGTGGATGGCGAACAGCAGCGCCAGCGCCGCCACGGTCTTCTCGCCGCCCGACAGGTTGGACATGGGCTGGAAGCGCTTGCCGGGCGCCACGCAGTTGTAGTTGATGCCGTCCAGGTACGGCTCCTCGGGGTTCTCGGGGCCCAGGAACGCCTGCGCCGACTGGTTCATGGCCAGCGCCTGCGCACCGCGCAACGTCAGATCTCTCGCTCGACGCACGCATCGTTTCGTAACGTAATATAAATATTAAGATGTAACGTTTATTTCTTATTTAATGCATTCATTCACCTTGTAAATGGCGTCGATTTCGTTGGCGACGTGTTCGAAGCAGTCGACGAACTTGTCGTGGCGCTCCTTCTTCACCTGCACACGAACGAACGTATCGAACATCGAACTATGCGATTACATGAACATTACCGATTCACAATACGACACCTGGAGAAACAACAAGAAAAGCAAACCTTCTCGAAAGCCAGCTTGGCCTTGTGCGCCCGCTTCCGCGCGGCCACGAACGCCTCGTTGGTGGCGTTCACCTTTTCTCGCACCTCGTTGAGTTTCTGCATGGCCTGCGGCGGGCAGTGCAAAGAAAGGTCAGTACGGAGCGATGCGATTCGTCGTTAGGTACGCGGAGAACTGACGATTCTGTAATGAACGCTTTCGACTCTTATTGTAATAAGGTTAATTGAAAAATCCTCGACATCTCGGGCGGTCTGCCCCCGTACGTGACTCGCTCGTCGCTCGGAAGTCGATCGGTCGAGCTTCGATCGCCGTCTAGTGCCGAGGTCGTAGCGGAGGCGCGGCTCACCCGCATGTTGGGCGCCTGGATCTTGTCCACGGTGTTCTGCAGCGAGTTGATCGCCTTCTGCAGCTTGTCGGCCTTGCGCTTGATCTCGTCCGCCTCGTCCAGCTCCTTCAGCGCCTCGGGCAGCGAGCGGTAGTCCACGCGGATCCTGCGACGACACGTGTATCGAGTTGAATTCTGACCCATATAATCATTATTTCATCGTTTGGAATCGGACGGCCGCGTGTGGAATTGTCCCCGAATATGTTTATTTAAATGAGTCAAGTTTAGTTATAGAATCTATACGTCTGGTATAACTCGATCGATCGATGGCGAGGAACGCGGATTATATTTAAAAAAGCAAATACATCTGAACTTTTCCAAGTCCTTTCTTTTCATACTTTGTAATACAATTTTTATCAACACGGAGATCGTTGGGGTGTTACTTAAGTGAAGTTGGAAAAAACTGGAATCGTGTACCATAACTAACGACGGGTTAAGTCTATCATCTTCTACAGTAGATCTATAATAATAAGAACTTTTTAATAACGTACAAAAAAATGATATCTTAAATTATAAAGTTCCGGTATTAAACGTTTATAAGAGTGTTATCCATACATTCATATTTCGCGTTACCGCAGCGTGCGGTATGTCAGTGCACCGACCTGGACTCCCGCTGGTACTGCTGCGTGGTGGACGCGGACGACGGCTCCGACTCGCCGTCGGCCGTGTCGTCCAAGCTGCCCTCCAGCAGCGGGATCATGATGTCGACGATCTGCGCGCACGGGAACGCGTCGTTAGCATTTTTATATTCGTAATCGAAACGTACTACAAGCGAGTATAGTTTGCAGTTCTAGTGGAAGGGAACGATTTCGTAGACAGAGTCGAAACGACGATATTTCGCGGACGGACTCGCGGCATGAACTACAGCGAAAGGATTAAACGATAACAGAGTCGGGGCGAGAGGGCACCTTGCACTGTCGCAGCACGTTGTGTCGGTCGGAGCGGCGGCTCTCGATGCGCGCCTCGATGGCCGAGAGCTGCTTCTGCACGGTCTGGATGTCCTTCTGCACGGCGGCCGCGTCCTTGCGCGCGGCGGTGGCGGCGGCCTCGGCGGCGTCGAGGCGCGCGCGCGCAGCGCCGCGCTCGGCCTTGAGCGTGTCGGCACGCCGCAGCTCGCGGTCGATGTCCTGGCGCTGCTTGGCCTCGGCCTGGCGGCCCGCCTCCAGCTCGTCCTCGCCGTCCTGCACGGTGCGCTCCCAGCGCGTCACGTTCTTCTGCGTGTCGCGCGAGCGCTCGAACTCCAGGTTGGAGGCGATGCGGTCGATCTGCGCCTCGAACTCCATGCGCTTCTTGGCGCGCTCCTGCTGCGCGCGCAGCTCGCGCTCCTCGTACTGCCTGCCACACCACCGGCGCGTGTCCGTACATACATCTAACGGGACGGGTTCGCCCGTCGGAAGCTAACGTTAAACTTCCCTACTGATATTATAAATGTGAATGTAAGTTCGTTCGTTACGGTTTCGCGCGAAAACTACTTAACCGATCATCATGAAACTTTGTATACATATTCTTGGAGGTATTAGAAGTAACATAGGTTATTTTTTAAGAAAAAAAAAATGTATGTCCTAAAATTCCCGCGGGGTCGTTATTTACATGGGAACAAATTTGTGACATTGGGTTCCACGCGGGCGAAGCCGCAGGAAAAGCTAGTAAATGTATAAAGCGTGAATCGCAATATCCGCGGAAAACGTTAGTCGTCTCCGCGGGTCGCCTGCAGCGAGGCCCCGGACGTCGCTAGCCCGTCTCCCACCACGTACCGTATGTTGGCGACGCCGATGTCCCTGCAGAAGCCGCGGAACACGACGTCCTCCACGTTGTTCATGTTCTCCTTGATCTCCTGTATCTTGAGGTCGCGCGCGTGGATGGTGCGCTCGATCTCCTCCACTTGGGGCTGAAACGCGTCAACGTCGCCGCACTCGTACGGTGTCTCGTTCGCTTCGACTGACGTGTACGGGCTATTGCTCGTACACGTCATTTATTATATATAGATATTTGCAGTTAGGCGATGACATCCCCTGTATGCACGTCTACAATCGGTCACGAACTCACCCCGAACATATCGATCTTGCGCTCCAGCTCCGCGATTTCGGCGTCCAGACCGTTTATTTGTTTCATCTGTAACGATAATTAAAAACAAAATATTTCACTTAACCCATTTTTGAGCCACCACCGGTCCAATACGAGATGTCGGCGCTCGCCGACCGTACGTACGGTGGTGTCGCGGTCCGTCAGTGCATATTTGAGACGAGACTCCAGGCCGCGGATCTGCGAGTCCACAGTCGTCAGCTCGGATTCCTTGCGCGATTTCTTCATCGATTCGCGAAGCTCCTCGGTGAGTTTCTCCTGTAAAGTAGCATGATTTGAAAAATGTATATTATTTGTATAACATGTTACATGTCGGAAACGGCGCACTGTACGAGCCGTACATTTGGAACACATTTTGGATCTCTACACGTCTCCGCTCGTAGGAGACGGTTCAAAAGTAATTCCAATATGGTACAAGCGAGTGAGGGATAATTTCACCGACCTTCCTGGCTTTCAGTTGCGACAGATGCTTCTCGTCCCATCGCTTAGCTTTGCGCGCCAAATCCAGAGAGCCGCCGGATATGATACCGGACTTCTGGTAGAACGTGCCGTCCAAAGCGAGAGCCTACGAACATAACGGTTATAGCTTGTGATAGCAGCGGAAAGGAGCCGGCGGTAAGAACGGAAAAGCGCTCACGTCGTAGCGGCTGTTCTTGGTGCGGTCGAGGTCGTAGGCGACGCGCGAGGCGTCCTCGGGCGTCTCGCACACCAGCGCGTTGTTGGTGACGAACAGCACGGCGCGGTGGATGGCGGCCGGCTCGAAGCGCAGCACGTCGAACAGCAGCTTCACGTTCTTGGGCTCCTTGATGTCGCTGCGAACGAACACGGCCGACTCGGTCTCGCTCTCGTTTCCTACTTTAATGACGATTCTCGCAATGAAGACTGAGGGGCTCACCGCAGCCTTTCGCGCAGCGGCTTGGCCTGAATGTAGTCGAGCGGCAGGAAGGTCTCGGGCTCCAACATGCGCTCCTTCAGCACCTGGATGCAGCGTCGCGCCGTCTTCTCCGTGTCCACCACGATGGCCTCCATGTACTTGCCGAGCACTTTCGTGATGGCCACGTTGTATCGCTTGTGGGTCGGCTGGCACATGTTAATCATTCGGTCGTACTGCGGGGACAAGGAAAGGAGTGTCGGGACGTTACGGAGTTACGATGTGAACGGTGAACGATATTATTTCGTACTCGTGTACTTACACGCGTATTGAATTAGCAAGGACGTCGTCGCGTACGTCGTGGACGGACATGCAATGAGTTAAGACGGAGCCGAATATTAAGCGGTCGTACCACGCCGGGGATGTCCCGCTTGAAGTTCTCGACGATCTCCTGCTTCTTGCGGCGGCGCGCCTCCTCGTGCTTGTCGACGCGCGCGTCGCCCAGCTGCGCCGCCACCTCCTCCAGCGCCGTCTGCAGTGCCGCCGCCGCGCCGCGACACGACCCCACGTCCGCCTGCCGCACCGTTCGCGTCCTTACTCTCAGAACCAAAATACTTACTTGATACTCTATAAGGACGACTACGAGGTTGGCCGACCTGAAGTTCCGCGCGCAGCCGCTTCTGTTCCTCCAGTGACTGCTCGGAGCTCTTGATGTGCTCGTTCAGTTTTTCCACCCGTTTCATCGCTTCGTTACGCTCGTGACCCTACAAAGAGAGTATCCATAAATATAAACCTCCTCGAGTTTATAGTACCGTCTAATAGAATAAATACATATTTAGAAATGACGTGAACATAGCGAAAATTAATGTTATCACTTTTATACGTAAACGACATCTTCCTATCCATTCCATTCCTGATTACCTAATTAGCAACCTAGCAAACCAATAGTAGCGTCTCAACATTTTGTAGCCTATGTGATCTCCGTTTATAAGTGAAATGCCAGATACCTAATTATACAGAAGTATGAATTACGTGTCAAGTAATTATTTGCACCTTCTGCCTGTGCTTGTTCTCGACCTCCCCCTTGCGCCGCATCTCGTTGTCGAGGCGGTCCTGGTCGGCCTTCTGCTCGCGGTTCACGGAGTCCAGTTCCTGCAGGTAGCGCGCGGCTTGCCGGGACGCCTCCATCTTCAGCTCTTCGTATTCCCGAATCTAGAACATACAC
Source organism: Agara belti belti (assembly GCA_018245935.1). Lineage (NCBI taxonomy): Eukaryota > Metazoa > Arthropoda > Insecta > Lepidoptera > Hesperiidae > Agara > Agara belti. The sequence continues at coordinate 8,584 of DWEM01000822.1, forward strand.
AGTAGAAAGGAAGCCCAGTAGTCTTTCTGAAGATGGCATGTTTCAAAGATGCGGCTACGATAACACTACTGCCACATCCCGTCGGTCGCAAACTGCTCCCATTTGGTAATGGGCTGTTGATCCCGTTTGATGCTGGATGTTTTGGTTTAAATAATATCGAAGAAGGTTAACTGACTTGCGCTTCCTCCAAGTGCACATCTGCACGGGTGTGGCTGGTGCCCACTATAGTCTGTTCCCACGCCGCTTTCTGCTCTTCGATTTGACGGAGCTCATCCTCTAATTTCCTGAAACACAAAATTACAATATACCATTTCTTTGAGTATTTAGAACTTGAGACATGAGACGTAGAACCCAAGTCAAAAGTTATTCCAAATTGTTCATTATATATTTCTTGGTGAGCTTCTGCATCTGCTTCAACTTCAGCTTCTGAATTATTAATATAATAAAATTAAAGTAATTCTTTTTTACTTAAGGGGTTTGTTCCTTACTTGATATCGGCCTGATGGGCTTCGTGAGCTTTTCTAGCCTGTTCTAAAGTTTTGACGGCACTCTCCAGTTTTTTCTGTGTGTGTGTGACACGTTCTTTCGCTTTGATGAACGTCGGCCGTTTCTTTGATACTTCGGCTTCCTATAAAGTTTAGTTACTTTGGTTGTTTCCCTGCCAATGTCACTTACAACTGTTTGATTATGAAGTTTTCATAAAGCGTGCTACATAGCACAGTCACAATTGTTTAATAAAGAAACTCAATATGACTTAAATACTACTATGATTTTCTTACCACTTCCCTGATGTCCTGCTCAATCTTGGCGAGCTCTCTTTGTACAGTGCCAACCTCCTTCTTTTTCTCTTTCAAAGCATCCTCTGCTTTCTGGCGTTTCTTCTCCACCTTAGTGAGCTCCTGCTGCTTGTGCTGCAGCTCCTCCTCACTTGTCTTGATTTCCTTCTCATTGTGGTATAGATGAAAAAGTTGGAGTTCCACTTTTTGTTGTTGCTGCCATCAGAAAAATATTCTTTGTAAATTAATTAGTATTGAATTTGAGTATAATATTCTTGTTATTCTTACCTAGTCACCTCTTATCTCACAACTTCAAGGCCGTGAAAGGTTAAGCTGGGACGCTACACTTCCTAAAAAAAGCACACGGCTGGACGACACTCACACTCACATCTCCTGATTTATTCTGCACAACTTTTTCTGTTATACTGATACTATCAACAGACACTAATATCTCCACAACTGCTTTTGAAACTTGTCTCTTACCAGCTCCTCTCTCAACCGAGTGTATTTTTCTGCCTCCTCCTTTTCAAACTTGGCCTCCTTGCGCTCAGCAGCCACACCCTTCTTCTTCTGATATGAGAATTGAGCTTCTTCATCAGCCCGGTTCACTTCCATACGACACGCCTCATATGCCTCTTTTAGAACACCAGATCTACGAATAATAGATATTTTTTAAAGAGAAAGAGAGATTACTTTACTTTCCAAAGTAGAATCCTATTGCATATCATTACAGGTTTGTATTATTGTGTACCACCTTTTTATAATGTATATAATGCGGAAAGACAAACTCACTCACCCACTAATTTCCTCAAACAGTGCAGTCCTTTCTTTTGGGTTCTTCATAGCGATGCTCTCCACGGCTCCTTGGAACACCAAAAAGTTTTTGGCTTTCACGTTGATACCCAGCTTCTCCAACTCAGATAAATAGGTGCCGACTGATACTGCCTGGTAGTCATGAAATATTTATTACAATGTTGTTGTTGAATGTGTTTTAAGAATATATTGCATCAATATTATGCATCACAAATTATATTCAAGGAGTGTAGTGAAATTGTAACATCATACCTGCCCATCAATTTTGTGTTCTGACGACTGCCCTATGACTGACCTCTGAAAATGCTTTTCAGTCATGTCTTCTAGTATAAATGTGGCGGTTACTGAGGCACTGGAAGCATATTTTCATTAAGAATAAAAACAGATATATCTTTATTAGAAGTATCTTATACAATTCAGAATATTTATTTATCTACTTATAGATAAGTAGCTAAAGCTGAAGTGTGTATGTCGCTCAGTGTTGAAAGTGGCACTTATCTTTTTCTTTCCTTAAATCAGTAGAAACAGTTTTCCTTTGTTTAGGAAATTGTTTAGTCTGTTCTTAGAATACTACAATGCAATACAAATATTACTATATTTTGCTCTAAAATCGGATGCTTTTTATTTTTACCTTCTAGAAACAGCTTTATTGATGGATGCACCATGGATCAAGTCGCTGAGACGCTTAACACGCAGTAGTGAGGTCTTTTCGCCCATCACAAAACTCACTGCATCCATGAAGTTTGACTTGCCTTCGACCAATCAGAATTTAGAGTTAAATTTGATAGTACAAAATACATCACATCATTATAAGAGCTCAAATGTTGTTTAGTAATAATGCAGTAATGATTGCTTTAACGTTGCAGCCTTAAGTCTGAATTCGATGTCTAAAGGCTCCTCTACACAATAAGCCACGAATGCGTCCATGACGACTTAGTCACCGGCACAACCATTATAAGCAACATTACCGGCATTTTACCACCCTTGTGTATCCAAAACGTATAACAACCGCAACGACTACGGACGCACCGCTTCGCTGTCTAATTACCCGCCGATTCCTTAATGTGTACCCGGAAAACCGGGTACCGGCCTAAGAATCACATTCGAGTGATGACGCAAAATCATGCCCTGAGCAAGTAGTGCTTGTTAGTAATGGCTTAAGGCACATTGTATACAATGCTAATGAAGTTGTGTAAATTAGATAAAGGAACTAGTACACGAACAGATATTATAGAAACCAAAGAATACCTGAGCCATTGGGTCCTACTACAGCAGTGAACGACTTCAGAGGTCCTATCCGATGCTGCCCCCGGTAGGACTTGAAGTTTTCCATGTCAATAAATTTTAGGAACGCTGGCATTTTGAAGAAGATTTCACAAAGTATAAGCACTTCCTATACAGTAAGATCTCACGAAAAAAATCACACCAAAACTAAGACAGAACATAACATAACATTATAACATACAACATTCAATGTATTGTTTTACTCGGAACATAATAGCGCCAACGCCAACCAAACAGTTCACCTGTACACCATTGTTTGATTAACAGATAAAAAAATGTGATCTAAAACAACAGGTTATATAAAGGCTTTTAACTTTCCTAAGGATACGGAAAAAAAAAATCTGTTTGGTTGTGATTTATGTAAGTATATTAAGAGCTCTGCGTTTGTCAATCTATTTTTAAACATTTAGAAGTTTTTATCGCCTTTACGAGTTTAATCTTATTTAAAATTGTGGAATTACTTGTATATTATATTTCATCAAACTGGTTTGAATTTTGTTAAATATACATTACCTATAAAAAGAGGTACATTTTACAAATTAAAAAAACATTAATTATCTACCTGTAAGTATATTTGAAAATTATTTTCTTAGGCAAATATTTGTAAATCCAAGTACAATCCGTCATAATGTCATTTTACAGGCCAATTAAGACAGTGTCACCTCTGTCACTCATATCTTGAAAAAAATCACCTTTCTCAACTATTCAGGCGTAGTAATTATTATTTATTTACTTGTAAGTGATATTTCCTATTTTACAATACCATATTTTACTATGGCTAGCTCATTATTGTAAACATTTGGTGAAAATGAATGGTGACCAAAGTCCTGGTAGTCCTTTAGATCTAACTGATCGCGAACAAGCAGTCCTAATGGATCCTATCGACCATGAGCGTGCGAGATATCCTTATTGTATAGTTTGGACACCGATTCCAGTTTTAACGTAAGTAGCAATTATACAAGGTAAAGTAGATATAATTCCATAAACGGTTTTCATCAAAACAGTTGAAAACACATTCTTGCTAATAATTAGCATAAATATTGATTTTTTGACAGATTTTGAAATGTTTTTCGAAGGTAGTATGCAAATTATGGAATTGATTCGTATTAAATCTAATTCACATGTATACAGTTTTGCAAGTAACATAGTCTGCTGTACAGGTTTTGAGTTGTTGATATCCATTATTCTAGCTGGATATTTCCGTTTCTCGGGCACATGGGCATCTGTACATCGAATGGCGTAATCAGAGACTTCGCTGGCCCATACTTTGTTTCGGAAGACCTGATGGCTTTCGGCAATCCTACTAAGTATTGGCAACTCTCACCACAAAAGGCAACAAATGGTCAGGCCGGCTGGGATGCAGCCGTAGCGGAGGCTTCAGAGTGCTATAAGAAAAGAATGGTATGTTAGACTATTACTAAACATGTAGTTTAAATACAATTTATCAGCCTAAATCATATCTCAAAATTTTTCTTATCATATTACATTTGTAATTTTGTGTGTTCATTTGATATTTTTGATACAAGTGATTGATTTTTCAGCATATCATATTCTATGACAATTGTCACTCGCATGTGGCGAAGGCCCTCAACATCATGAGCTACAACGGCTGTAAAAACTGGAATATGGTCAAACTGGCTCTCTACATGTTACCCTATTCAAAATATGTTAGGTAAGCTTATGAATCTGATATTGCAGTTTACAATTGTTATTAATCAATTTGATCATTTATCTTGGTGTTGTTCATTTTAGTAAAAAAAGAAACTTATTTTATTACCTGGGCAATTTATTTCCTTAACGTTGTATGTTTGAGAAAGATGTAAGCTCAGGGAGGCCTAAAAAAAATTGATATATATATTTATTTTTGTTTGTTGATTTATTATTATAAATTAAATATAAGTATGCAATATTATTGCAATTATATTTTTGCATGATTAAATTAGTTAAAAATATTGTGTAAAATTACTGGAACCACGATTAAATATAAGAGTGTTAATTATAATTAATTTAATATATTTCTTACTTTCAGCTTTTGTGCCTTCCTGAAGACGTGGCTGCCATTTTTCATCATTGTTGCATTTATATTTGGTATAGCTGCAAGTATTTAAATCTGGATATGTTTGGAAATGCATGTGTGATTTTGAGAATCTTGAGGGAGTCATGCCTATCCAGTGGCATTTCTCACATGTGAAGCATATTGTGCTTAGTTTTCAGAATGTTGGTGTGGTTAGTGCGTTAGGGCAACTGGACCGGCAGGATGTCCAGCGTGGAATGTGGCAGCCGGTACATAGCTCTGTGAGACTGAGCATACATAAAAGCGGTGTTGATATCATTGATCATGATCTAAAAGGTTTTTAATATAAATTTAATTGTGGTGTACTGAGTGTCGGTATTTGGAAAATACTTTCTTTTAGAAACCGTGTGTACACTGATAGTTTTGTCAAATACTTCAATAATCAACATTTCTACAGATTTTATTGATTTTGCTGTGAAATTGTAAAATGGATTTCCCAGTTCTCAATAGATGGCATTACTTTGCAGCTGGAGTGGTCTCATTCTGGTTAATTAACGTTGATCAGTAGGTTTCTTTGTTACCTTATGCTGTAATGTATTTAATTTCATTTGTATATGGTGTAGAAATTATTTAGTTTTCACTTTGTTCTTCTTATTTTTTCTTCAGAGTTGTATTAGTTTATGGAGTGTTTTTATTTTGTTTTTTGTAAATACTTGTGTGATTTCTTATGCTCGTTATGATCACTCACTGTGATATTTTATCCTATTACCAGGCCCTATGGCCATTTTTTTTTTTATACAACTGCTGAATTTTATTGTTTGTTTTTCGAATCCTACATCCATCTTGTATTAATATAACACTGAAGCATTGCAGTTAGCTGGTGGAATTCCACATCTTTTCTTATTTCTTGTAATATATCTTTGTTTTAAATACTATGTATGTGTATAATACTCTAGTTTTTTCAGTCCCATTAAATAAAATAAAACTACAAACAGCATTTGTTTTATGATGTGATTGTATTTGGGAGAGGAAGTTGTGATAAAAAACCAAACCCAATAATTGCTCGTGAAAAAATAATGTAATGTGAAACATATTATCAAAAGATTGAATATATTTGTGCATATGAGTGTAAATAGTGAAATGGCCAGTCACCTCTATGTGCAATAGTCCATAGTTCATATACATATCTATAAAATGTCACATTATGAGATAATTTTGTGTTATTGTAAAATTTTAAGCTTAACAATAACAAAATTTCATACAAATTGTTATCCCCCATTTTAGTCCCTTCAACCCCTTTTTTCGCGATAAAAGGTAGCCTGTGTCCTTCTTCAAGGTCACATCTATCGTTGTACCAAATTTCATTAAAATTGGTTCAGTGGTTTAGGCGTGAAAGCGTATTAGACAGACAGACACGGAGTTAATGTAACAAGCATAATATTACTAGCTGTGTCTGCGACTTAGTCTGCGTTTGAATTTAATTATCCCTACTTTTGATTTTTAATTTATTGAGAGATGTTTTGACAAACAATTTTTTTTTCTTTCGTAAAAAAATATTTTTTCTTAAAAAGTATCCTATGTTACTTCTAAAACCTCCAAGAATATGTGTACAAAATTTCATGATGATCGGTTAAGTAGTTTTAGCGTGAAAGCGTTACAAACAAACTTGCATTCACATTTATATTATAGTAGGAATATAGTAGGGAAGTAGGGATATGAACCTTACTATAATAAAAATTACATTCCACATTGTCACATAGATCCATTTAATGTGTGTTAGTTAAATATACACATTGCAGAAACTACTTGCTAAATAGATTTGTACAAATAATGTTACGAGCTTACTGAAAATTGAGTTTGGTTACTTTAAATATCCCTTTCTGTTAATGATGTGTTCTTTAGTTTTATTTTAGTTTTATAAATAAAAGAGAGTATCAAATAATTTCTTATAATTCATTCTATTCAATTACCATATATATGTCTTGAAGTAAGTTTGTCATACTACCTCCATAACCTCTCATATGTATAACATCATCCACATAACGAATTGTTAATAATAATATAGGTTTTAAAGAAAAAAGGGGTAAACATCAAGTAATTCTAATCAGTAATATGTAATGGTACAGGCATTGAAATATTCAGCATTTACATTTAGTTTGTGAACATTCATACTTTACCTTGGGTTGTAATTTATGTAACTAAAGGTTATAGTTAAGTGAATTATGAACAAGTTAAAGTTCCGTTTCAGCGAACAAACAGGTAAAGGACACAACTAGCATCATCTAACCTGACTTGCTCTGATGCAGTTCACACTCGATACATTTCCAGGTGCCATATATTTGAAATAAAATTAATAAAATCAATATTGAAACTGGTGTTCATGGCAACTGAGTACATTTTAATGATAACTATGTAATAACCCGAGTATCCAGTGTTTAAGTTATTTTTGTAATAAGCCCTTCTAGTCTACTCCTTAATGTTATTCTTCCTCGAGTCTTTATAATTCATATAAATTTTAAATATCTTATACAATTACATTTTGGATTCTTAAATAATGAAATCGCCTTGTGACTTGTAGAAATATACTGAAGTGACCAAACTTGTTGTTTCTCTTCACCTTTTTGAATCACAATTTTGCCAAGAGGACATCGCCTGTGTTAGCTACAGACGATGATATGGAGCATTCCACCCAGCAACAAATTGTTCAATGGACTATCTGCTAAGTCTTGCAATCATTTTTAATGCTTTCACATCACATGCCAACCAAATTTCTAGTAGGAAGTACCTGACAAAACCCACAGAGTAGCATTAATGAAAATTGACTATTAAAAATCATAAATGAATGGCATTTACAATATTCAAATGTGTCAGTTACTTTGCGTAAATAGATTTGGAAAATAAATATTGTGGCTTTTATCCCATAATTGTGTTATTTGTACCAAATGAATAATACAATACTTCACCAAACACATTCTAATTCTGATAGTGTCCAACCGAAAGTTCAGTTTCGGCAAAAAATCAAGTTTCGGCCAGCAAAAATCAAATTTCAAATCAAAATTGGCCGAAACTTTTGCTGAAACCGAAACTGATTTCAGAAGTTGTCGTGCAGTTTGAATAGCTCTGTAGCAACACAACATTCGTTAGAGGTTATGTTTTGATGGAACTGATTACATGTAAGTTTTTGTTTCGTT
>DWEM01000823.1:0-16660 GCA_018245935.1 Agara belti belti
CATGGCGGTAATGTAGTGTTACATATAGAAAAGTTTATTTATTACCATCATAAAACATTGTTTGTACTGCAAGTCGTTTTTGGAATACGACCTCATCTTGGTCGCAGATAAATCGTCGACAGTAAACCTAACACGAAGAGGTCGTAAAATTCTAATTTGAAACCGGCCGTAGCGGCCTCGGCTCCTCGCTCTGTTTTAAGCTGTGGACGTCCCTCCCCTGGCCAGAATTGCGTTTTGTCATCCAAGTGGACGATAATCCCTTAAGCACAATTCATTTGTTGCTGACTTCATTGTAGAATAGGTTTAATATTTACTTGGAAATAGGTGAACAACACGTTTCACGTAGATATGTAAATGGGCCGCAATTGATGTAATTGCTGCTGAATAATTCCTGCATGAATCGCTCAGAACAACTTTTAATCGTCACAAAATAAAAGGCCTATTTTGATATTTGTCATTGTCATTGTAGTTGTATGTAAAGAAATTGGTAGCAAAAGTATCCGATTCTTACGACAATCGATGGTTTTAAACAAATATGTAATTAAGTGTATAAATATTTATCTAAAACTATTCGACCTTTCGCTGTCGTGTTCGGCGTTCATACAAAGTTCGTGATTCTGAGTGATAAACGTCAAAACGGGCTTCTTAAACATAACAATGTCATATCCCACGTTTTGGATTAAACATTACAAATTATGCTTAAATATCCTGCATTAGCCGAATAAAATTCTGGATGTACATACTTACCGAAAATTGTATTGTACTTGTAATTTGTATTCTTGATTTAATTGTAATTAATTATTGTAAAATTACAAACATTGTCGCTTTCCTGCAGCCGAGATTGTGGTGAAATGCTAGCTTATTAAAAAAAAAAATTCAAGCCATATAACCAGTCTTTTATTGAAAATCTATATATGAACAGCTCATCGTAGGTATCATTGTACACTTATTAGAAGCCAGAATTCTAGAATGATTTTTATTCGGACATTCAAATGCAACTATCTCTGCATAACAAGTAGCAGCAGCGAAGTACCCTAATTGCATTAAAGTACATTTTGTTTTCTTTCGCGTTCAACTTATTTGCTGTAATGATTAGTTGGGGGCTTAGATTTGTTCTGTTTAGTCAGTAAATGCGTTTTCACACTTCTAAGTAAACACGGCAACGGCTACCTGAATATAAACTGTTCTAGGTTGTTCATTTTCTAAAAAGGAGCAGTTATGAGGAGCTTAGCTTCTGCAAAAGCTTATGCATAGAGTAACAGGGGATTTTTGGTTTTTGAAATAATTGTCTATGTTGTTTTGGTTGGTTGGTTTAGGGTTGATTAAGTATTTTTAATTTTATGTGAGGAAATGAGATATGTACATTCCTATAATAATCTTTTTTGTAATCGGCGGGCCAGGGTCGTCGACCGCGCGGAGGCTGCCAACGTAGCGGACCTATGCTCGGGCGCACCTTCCTCTATTACCGCCCTATGCATTTTACTACTTTCTTTAACCTCTAGTGCGATTGTCTGATCATTAATTACAAAGGAAACACTGAAAAATAAGTGAAGTATCTATTAACTAGTCGATAATTTGTAGTAAGTTATTAGTCATAACGACTAATTTAACGCTTCTAATAGGTTTATGTAACTCATGGATACGTTAATACTGTTATGAAAAGAGAAAAATAATATTGCCCCATGCATTATGTCGAAATATTAACAGTATTAAAAACTAGTTAAACAAAATAATCACGAACAACTTATCACAGAATTTGCCCAAATTTTGAACATTAGCTTCTCTACCGGTTTTTATCTAGTCGATCTGCACCTTAGCCGTCTAGAAAATTACTACTCTAACGCTTTTTATTAGCCTATGCTTAGTCGGTTTACTTTTGAAGTGGTCCGGAAGCGGGACTAGTAGGTAGATGAAGCCTGTCAAGAAAACCTTGTATGGTTTCAAAATTTATTATTTTTTTGTATTGAATAATAAAACACCAGAGCTCTTGCAAAGTTAAAATTTTAGACTTTGTATTTTACGTTTACATAGTATCTGCAAAATATGCGAACTTTGAATAAATGAGGTGATTCTTATTTGAAGTCGAAACATCGTTTTAAAATAAAAATAAACATAATTACATAATTTACAGTAGGTAAGTTGTACATGGGTACCTACTCGTAATTTAAATTCATGAATCAACGTATATTTTTATGTTCAATATTATTCCCAATTTTTTTTTTAAACTTTAGTATTAATTTATATCTGTTCTTTATTATATTAATTATTATTAATAATTATATATTAGCACTTATTGCAGGTATCTAAATATATAACATAAAATATATTGAGTATTTGTTCACACGGAGTCTAATAACGGGCTGTATTTTAAAATTAATAATAATACCAATGACCATTTAACATAACAATTATTGCGTTTGTAGGTGTATCAATTGTTTTACTTACACATTTATATACCTACACTAAATTTTTTTAATCAAAGAGTAACCTCGAAGCGTGCCGTGGAGCTCTTCTGTCGCGCCGGCTGCCGTACGATCCCGCGCTCGCCCCTTCCCTTCTTCTCTTCCATCCATCAGTCAGTCACTTGACGGTACGCGCAAGGGACGGTTGTACGCGCATTTCTCGCGACCGACATTCACGCGGACAATTGGGTCACGGGGTCTGTACTCTTATTGACAATACAAACTTATTTGTTTAGTGCTGTGAATGGTTTCCGCTGTAGTGCCCTTGGATCGTGATCAGTGAAATAACAAACCAGCGGCCCTTTTGAAGTGTACGTGATGCGTGCGTGAGCGCAGCGCATGACGTGCTACGAAACGCTGAGAGCTTCGGCACCCGCCGCGGACGCCCCCATGGCGCACCACTTCGTTAAGTGGTGGCGCAACAAATTCAGAAACGGATATAAAAAATTTAGCAGTAAGTGGACACTGTAATATTGGCAATAAAGCACAAGAAGGGCATCTAATATCGAACAGACGTATGAGTAAAAAGAAGTTTCTACTCTCGTATTTCCATATTTTTTACGTACTTTGTCGTAGTTATCAATGAATTCTTAGAAATTATAATATATCTATATATTGCTGGATAATGACAGATTTAAAAGGTATGTGTGTAATATAAAAATAACCAAATAGGTACGTATACCTAATTACACTTAATCCGTTACGCAGCTACAAGTTACGACGAAAGCCAAAGAATACGGATTAGAGAATTCGTGAAATTAATGAAAGTACCTATATGGAAAAGATTAGTAGTCATTAGAAATCTATAACTGGAAAAGAATTTCGTTATATTTTACTTTTAATCGGTAATTGGCGAGATCTATATTGTGCTTCTAACTGATGATTAGGTACTTAACGAAACGAACTTGTAAATTATACACTTAGCTTATTACTTACAGAAAGACAAGACAAGATTCTATTGAAGACTGTAAATATGACTAGTTTTAATACATACATAGTAACAATTCCATATTTTATCCTATTACATACATACATAGTACATACATACATAGTAACAATTCCATAATTTATCCTATTACCACTTCTAAATAATAATACTCAATATTAAAGTTTCACCAAAATTGTATTAAACGTATTTAAAATGCAGCACTTGAATAAATTACACGATTTATTATGGTACAGTTTACTAAACTACATTAAAAAACTTGAAATAGACCAGCGCTTTTGTAACGCGGCTTCACCAAATAGGTAGTGCTTCAAAGTGGACCGAGATTCCTTTGATCTTGTTCTATTTAGTTACGAAATGTACGTGGAACACTTCAATTATAAAACGATATAACATTTTTCGTTTCAACTTACTCGTACGCATGTCAAACTGAAAATGTGTTGTTGTTTCACGTGGACGTTAAATTCAACATGTTTTCATTCTTATGCTCTTATTCATAAAGACCATTGCATAGCTTTTCGTGAATTAAAACGTCTATATATAATTAGAAGCAAACCCAGTCGCGCCGCTCATTTGATTAACTTCAAAGAGAAAAGTTGAAAGCGCGTCGCCGAACCGGAGACAATGATACCTTTTATTTGACATCAAAGAACTTTCCGCCCCTCTGTTTAAGTTCTCTTTTCTCATATACGTATTACATATAAATGTGTATATGTACCCCAAAATTTATAGTAAGCGGCGGACACAAAGAAGTTATACTGGTCTTTGTTGCTGCTTATTTATTCCAGGTAGATCAGTATAAAAAAATGTCCTTCAAATGTACCCAGTTACTGTTTCTCTTGCGTAGGACTAGAATATTCAAATGAAAATTAATGTTCTTACTCCACAGATTCATAAGTATGCTGTTAGTTAATTGCGCGTTTATAATTTTATGGTTCATAAATATATTTAATTCGTTATGCCTAATAAATTATAAATCCACTTCAAGACAAGTAATGCTCATTAATCATGACTTCATTATCTGTTTAATACAGTGGCGGGCGACTTGGATGGATTAAATTTAATCTTGGGGAATGAAAAATCACTTTTATCTATTTTTAGCACATTAATTTATGAAAAGAATTACCTAGTTAATTTGTAGGTATTCATTTTGCTGCTCTAGTTACGCAGCAAAATTAGTATTATATAGCTAGGTATCGTATAACTTTATGCACACGGGAAAAATGCCTTTAACGATAACGTAACGTCTTCTGGGAGGAAATCTAACCTAACAACGTGTTAAACAAGTTACAGCTACACACCACTATCTTACTTTGTTGCGAATCCACTAGCGTGAATCCTATTCCCAGTTGTATGTCAAGTACTTTTTATGTACAGGTAACTACAGTGTATAATGGCAACAACTAATTTACGGTTTTGTCTATAGATGCACATGTGCAGTTTTCTCCGTCTATTTTCACTATCGATAATAGTAATATTTCCATTTTCGACTTGAGATTTCGTTCCACGCAAAAAATAAGTACCTACGCGAGAAAAAAGCAAACGTAAACAAGATAAGAATTTAATTAATAGCTGAATACTATGCGTGAGCACTCTGATTACGTTACGAATGCCCATTGACTACAGACATGTAAATAAACAAAGAGTTATACGAGACTAAATTACTAATTCAGTCCACGTTATTCATGTTATATTTTTTATGAATGGATGAAGATATCACAGAAATCTTGTGTTAAACTTTAATAAATGCTTTATGTTATCTGATTAGGGGTTTTCGATATTCTTACATAAGTCAGTGTTTGGAAGCTTTTCTTATTTCTAATAGGTATTAAATAACCCAATTTGATACATTTAATTTAGTCAATTTATCGATACTTTATCGATTTTCATATTTCATTATAGAATAGCATATACTAAAAAGAAAGTGTATTTACTATTAGATTAATGTTAACCGACTAGAAATAGGCACATAAAAGTGAGCATTACGTAATTAAATCAATGCGAAAGAATGCGAGGGTCGGCCTGTAAGCCACAAATGGGAACGTACGGAGGTACGGTATCGTCATAGTAACGGCCAACCACTACACACTGTAGTGATGTATAGTCAGATAGCAGAGTAAAGTTGCGCGTTATTATTGTGTGCGATACTCAATGACAATACTACTTTTTTATAAATCGTTTAGTAGATAATGAGAGTAGTCTATCTGGCATTACTTCTGAAAATATACGAGAATACCAAGATTTATTAATGATTCGCACCGCTCGTGCGAGTTGAAATTTCATACATGTGGCCGTAGTTACGGCTATGTTATTATGTTACATAAGGCGTCATGCGTATCTAAATACTGCGTTAGTAGTTATTCAGGCTCAAGGTGAAGAAGATTGAAAAAAACAATGATTCATTTTCGCTTATATGAATTAACAATATTTCATTAATTCACAACAAGTGTCCATGATTTCCGCCATACATTTAATTTTTTTCTCATCTACGCGTATTTATAAACGAGTGACATTTATTTATGACTTTATTTTCTCTCTTTCTATAATTCTCAGGCTTAATAGGCGAAATTAAAATCTGTGTTGCCTGTATGTATCTAATGGCCTAAAAGTTGTAGGCGTATTAAACTTATCTACATGCGCTTGACATTGCTACAGTCCTTTTAAAGTTAATCAACATAGTAACATAGGGGTAATAAACAGGATAAATATTTGTTACACAATATAGTTTTCCTGTTTATTGAATTACTATGCGATCCGAGCAGCACAGTAATATGTACATATTTAGCACTACGTCACGCTGTTAGGTTGTCTTCATCTTAACTATGACGGTGTTATAGGCCGGAGGCCACTCTTATTCAGTCTCAAGATGACGTGAGAACACTCTAGTCGTGTACTCTGAGTCAGGCGATGAGCTTGGTCACCGACTTGACCGAACGTCCTACTAGACCGTATCAACCGCGGATAAACAAATATCATTACGTACGTTTACAAAGTACATTACAAAGTACTAATGTCTTATTGAATCAGCGCGTTTGTATATTTAATTTGAATGAAGCATATTATAGCTATCTAACGAAATAATTGCTATACTCATAAATGCATATTTATCTGAGATTCAACAAATAAAGCTTGTAAACACCGCAATTATCAATCGCAGATTCTCACTATGCTTAAGTACAAGCATCTATAATATTTTATATGTGCTATTGAGCCAGTAAATGTTTTTATAGATGAAACAAGTTTCGAATTAAGGTGTGCAATCTCTCTGGTTAACTTTTTAAAATGCATCTCATGAAATTTAAATCGGACCGAAAATGCTCTTCTATCATTCTGGGGGTCGCCTTATTACCTTTAAAAAACGACTGAAATGTATGAAGATTTTTAAATGCATATACACTATACAACGGATGTACAACGTGATTTTATTATGTAAAAGATTTTTTCAAAGTTATAACTAACCACAGTTTCTTTTATTTAAAAAGCAGTTGAATTCACAATATGTAATTTCTTAGTAGACGGCGGCTCGAGCTCCTGTTAGACGTGAATCAAATGTACAACAAATCTTTTTTTCCAAAAGTAAAATTAGCGGCAGATGTGGACGGCAGGCAGGCCCCTAGCAATAAGCATGGGTCGATCCGCTTTCGAGGCCTTCCAGGAAACGTCGCAGCGCCCGCCGTGTCTTACACCGGCCGCTCGCTTTAGAAAATCCTTTTGAGATTTGCCGATGCCGTTTCTTATTATTTACAATTATATAGCGAGCCTTTTCGCTTGTGGGTTCCACCACGTGGCCCTTAAACTCGTTTTTTATTTTAAGAATCCGTTTCGTTACGTATGTTATAGTGCTATAACTGCAACATTATTGTCTACAATTCTCTAGAATTTAATAGTAAATTAATGCTGGTTTCGTTCCTTGAGTTCATAATACTTTTCATTTAGTCCTAAAGGAGAGCGTCTATGTAGATAGCTACATACTTACATGCAAGATTTTAGGCGATTTTTATTAAAACCATCTAACGGCGAAGTCAAAAATTAAAAACATTGGTAAACGTTTTGGAACCTTTTGTAGTCTTGTAACGGTGAGTAGTGCATAAATATAGTTTTTTTTTATTACGGATAGATTAGTTTCGTAAAATTCTAGATAAATTAAACATACAATTCTTTACATTTCATTCAAACTCGTTCCTTTAATATAGGTATATTGAGGTTCATTGTTTTAAATTTCATTAGGTATTTTACTGTTGTCGTAACATGTGTGCCCAGAGATTAAAAGGGACCTACTTTAAGCTTTAACTTTTGTTATAATCAGCTTAAATAAATCTATTGCTATTTAAATATCGAGATAAAACCAAACCGGATATTATATGAAAAATAGAATTGTACTTGTAAAGTGGCAAGTAAGTAGGTATGCTTGTGCCCTCAATCAACGAATAAATCAATACGGAACTGAACATCCCCATTCGAAAGACGGCTCTGGCTCTGTGTTATTCAATTATTGCTGGGGAAAGAGAGTACTTACTTGAAAGATTTGTAACCTCAAAATAAGTGTAGAAAAGATACCTACCTATTGCATTCTAACATAATTGAGTGGCTAAGTGATAACATATTATGGAGGTACCTATGCTTTGACATAACACAATGCAAAACAATCTTAAGTATCAATGATCATAATAGTATCATTAGTATTCTTTTGGCATCGTAAACAAATCGCTCCTACCAAACATAGCAGAATGGTAATAAATATGGTATCGTAGGTATAGGGAGCACCAAATGTCAACATATTACTAATACTTTGGCATCCTGTTTCTCTGTTCATCATTATATTCATAGTACATACATGCCAATTTTAAAGACTACTAAACCCATCAGCCAATATCTGACCTTTTTAGTCTCGGTGTCCCTCGGCACTTTCATCAATCCACATTCGCATTGTATATCCATTTTGTCATATCACCCATTCTTTCCAAAGGTTTGAATCATGTTAACCATGAATAACAATATAAGATCAATTAATTATAAATGTATATTTATTTTCATTATTGTTTCAGTTGGTACCGAAAGCGAGCGGACGGATACCGAGGAACTGGTCGGAAGAACGTCATCGCAGTGTTCTGCGCCTCCAGACCTCTTGCCTAGTGATGCGAGAGCACTGCTCCAGCCTACAACACCACCACCAGTACAACCTCGGATTCCTCACGAGCCATACTCGAAGAGACCGCCATCGCCACAGCCACCTGTGGAAACGCATGACGACAAACAGCCTAGACTAAGATTTGAGGTAAGCAGGCACAGCTTTACATTTGTGTAATGATAATCTCTAAAATTCAACGTAATGAAAGAAATTTTCATATATTAATTATCAAAATCTCATTCACAACTTAGTAGGGCCGGTTTCTCTATACCTATTGCTGTATGACTATGTATGTACCTACTCGAGTTTTCCCCTTGATGGAAACGTAGTAATTTGCGTTTTGCGGCCGGGATATACTTTCTATCGATGCGGCACGAAGTAGCAATCTCATTCTATAAATGTAGCTGTGTAGTAAATCCGGAAGAAAACATTCCTGGAGTAGGTACCTTAATAGTGCGTATCTATTCTTGTACGTGATATGCAATCTGTGTTTGCAAGTACTTACATACGCGCAAAGCATGTTTAGGTAAATCTTGCAGCATAGCACCCTCCTAATAAAAAGAAATGAATCTAGGTATCATTTATTTTACATATTATACTTACATATTACATAGTATTATTACACTATCACCCGTAATCAATAAGTATATGACGCATAGCGTCTGTCTGTGTCCATTGATGTGTGCTTGTAGGTATAAATTGCGCTATTTATTGAATATTGAGATGAATGATCTATTTGTGTCGTATCAGTCAGCGAGCGGTGTGTCTTTATTCTTGTAATCTGCCAGATCGGTAAAGGCCTGACTAGTTTCCTTTTAGAGAAAGATAAGGGCGCCGGCCCTCAGCGCGCACCACACATACGTCGCCACTAGTTATCTCCGCTACCTAGACGCCCAATCGCGACTTTTCAGAAACTTAGTATGTATAATAAAAATCATAGATTATACGGATAATATTAATGTTATTCCCCAACACACTAAAAATACTGTCTTCCGAAACAGCCTTTACTAATACTCTGAAATAATTATGCGAAAAGTACTTATGCTTAGAAGAGCCAAGCACTTAATGATTATTATAGGCCGGATTTTATTACAATTGAAGAATGAGAATATTTTATTCTTCTCATTTGCCGACTTATGAAAGTAGGACGAAAAGTGTACTTTACCTACTTTAAAAAAATCACTAATAAAAATGACAATACGGAAGCGGCGCTTAATTTTCTTGGTATTAAAACGATCCAGTCTGATTAGTGATAACTAATGTATCTGAATTATATGAATTGTATGACTAGTGATAACTAATTTATCTGAATTATATGAAATGTAATATGTGCTTTTGTATAATCATTGAATACTTTATGTTATGTAATCCATGGTTTTAAAAAAGACATCTCATTTTATTTTCAGGAACTTACATGTGACGTCGAACTCAAGCATCCAGAGCCGAGCAAACAGCAGCCCTTACAGTTCTCCTTTACCCTTTACGATCTTGATGGACACGGTCGAATGACTAAGGATGTAAGTATTTAAGACAAGATATTTATGCGGAGTACATATTTGATATTATATAAAATATACTAATTAATATGACTTCCTTACACCTACATTTGTTACATTTGTAGGAAGGTGTAGTTGTTGTTCTAGTAAGGTTTATATGCTGTTAAGATTTTGGAAAGCAATAAAAAAAGCGCTTCTTTTCGTGTGTAGTACTTACCTACATCCTTACATTGGTTGTATGTTTTGAAACAAGCAATTATTAGCCACGAATTTTGCTAAAATGTATTCCTTTATAAATTTTCTTTGATAAATAGTAATATAAAAAACACACGTGTGCATCTGGTCGAGATCCAAACCTGTATTTAGATTTACGTATTATACAGCATAACAATTAAATCATACTCCTAAGTCTATTTACCGGTTACTACTAATTATCTTTTTCTTTTTCGTTGTTCATAAAATGAAACTTTCACTTCACCAGGACATAGCGGGCATCGTATCGACGATATACGAATCTATCGGGAAGTCCGTCACAGTACCGCACTACGGCTCTAAGACGATACAAGTGCGACTTACTGTTGTACCGGAAGATGGGAGATCCCGAAGTCATCGGGATAGACGGGAGGCTCGTAGACGTAGACGCCGGGAACAGCCGCCCGTTTCGAGCGCTCCAGCGGAATGTCCCGATATCAGTGACGATGAACATCAAGAACGATTTTCTCACGATGACGACGCATCATCTAAGTCGTCGTGTTCCGGCGAAAGGCGACTTCCGCCCCGCTCTGCACCGAACACGCGCAACCGATCTTACCGTCACGCACGTAGAGAGCAACGGGAACGCAAGCATACGAAGAAGAGATCCGGCAGCTTACAGCGGCGGGAGTTACTCGAAATCATTCAGGCTAACATGGAAAAAAATCATCTGAGCTTTCAAGCTTCTAGGTTGGTGCATAATAGTAATATAGTCACAAATGGTAGACGGTTGAACATGCAAGTATAGATACGTTTCGCTGGGGCAGTATGGTAGGCGACACCATTGTTACAGTGATGGAACTGTTATTAAACAATTTGTTACCAAAGAATAATAACAAACTAATATTCTTATCAAAGTGTTAAAGTACAAAGTATCTTTTGCACGAGTCAATTCGGCGACAGCGGCTGCTGCTTGATTCTTAACTACATTATTAGTAAAAATGTCAAGTCAAATTATCATGTATATTTATATCACGTTTGAATCCGTGTAACTTTATTTGCATCTATTTCAGAAAGCCCAGTGAACACGTCGCTAACGAGGAGGAGATAACTACTAAATATCAGAAGCTACGCAACAGATCGTACACAGTAAGCGAGAAACCGTCGAATGCATTCAAGAAGGGAAAAGGAGACGCGTCCAGAAATGGCTACCTGGACCTGGCCAACGCCGGCGACTCCAACCTGTGCCGATACGACCGCTACCTGCACGCGGTCATCTGCTCGTCGGCGCGCCACGCGCACACGGGCTGCCACCGGCCGGCCACGCGGCCCGCGCCCGCCGCGCACCGCTCGCGCTCGCACGACGCGCCCGCCCACTCGCACGCCCCCTCGCACGCCGCGCACCAGCCCAGAGTTCTTCAAATTATATTCTTATAGAATTCGAGAAGGGGCAAAGTTTACTGTGACGGCTTTGTCCCGTTTCGTTTCTAGGTGTGCGTTTGCGGTAGCGTGCTATTTATGAGTTACGAGTAAAATTGTGGTTACCATGTGCTGTACGAAACTATAATTAAGACGAGGCAAAATCCTGACTGATATGTTGATGTTACGTGTAATTAGGTTAAGTTCAATGGATTTCACGTCATGTATAATTGTATAAAATGTTATCCAGCTCTGCGTACTTTCAATAAATAGTGTAAGTTACAATTTTTATCGATGTATTGTTTATAACTAATTAACTTACAAAAAAGACATTCCACTTATGAAGTTATTATTATAAAAACCTAATATTTAAACAATATTTGTTATTATAGCTACATTATTCATTTTAGTTTGCCATTACTAAAACTAAGAAAGTATGTACTGTCTGTAATAAAGTAATCTATCAGAGTTAAGGTTTTACGTGATTATAACAATGTGTAAATGGTGCCTTAATCCACAAACAGCTAAGGAATGTAATGTCTATAATGGATATTTGGATGTTATTATAAAATCAATGCTCAGTAATTTTATAAAGTACATCAAACTGATGAATGTTGGAATAACTGGTCCACGTAAGACCAAATCCTTGCCGAGATGAAACATTTATTCACTAATAAATTGAATTTTTTCGTAAATTGTATACAAAATATACAAGGGAAGTGGATTAGTTCATCCAACGTTCGTTTAAAATGAACTCATTTTAGAGTTATAGACTGATATTAGCTATAAGAGTTAAGTGTTTGTAATCTGAATATATTGCTCGTAAGCATATTGCTAGTTAGTTCTGTAACCCGCCAATTTAAACTATTGTAATTCAATACATTTATATAATTATTCAGACTCCTCTCTATGAGTAGACATAAGGTATTAAAACTGAGATTAGTTGTAATGTTCTCTTGTACTTTTATTTATTCTGTTTTGTATTACCGGTATCAGTATTTATTATTGTAAGAAATCAATTGAATCTCTAAAAATGTTTTATCTACCTCTATTTTTACTTTATTAGCGTAAAATAATAATTTATTATTACTGTAACAACTGAATCCTAAGTAATTTTAGTTAAGTACTTATTTGTGATAATGTATGGATGATAGACAGTCGTCAGATGTCTCTGACAGAGACTTGAGTTCAGTTCAGGTGGAAATGAATTGGGACAATAGCTTATTTATGATGGGCATGAAAGCTGGGAAGCTTTACGTTTTATTGATCAATTCACAAATGTAATTGTAAGTAGCGTTCAATGAAACTGAATATTTGCTATTGTCCCCATTTCAATGTATAGTGTACAAAGTGCTCGATCTTGTCAAATTATTTATTATGAAATATAGCCTTGAGATTAATAAAGTATTCCAAATTTATATTACACTTCTACCTATTTTCCTTTCTGTGATCATGTAAATCATCAATACAAATATCATAATAGCTCCAGTCACCATTATCGTCATTTCCTTTGGTAGATCACATTTATTAACAGCATATGAGCCGGGCGATATTGACACCTGAAATAAAATGAAATTGATAAACAACTATCGCAGAATTTTACACAACCAATTTACGTATGTCTGTCTATAAGAGTAAAATTTCAAAACGAGAACGGTTATTTTTATTATTATTATTATTCTTATTCAAGTATACTCATAGATTCTTAAAACGTAGAACACATGATTTAGATGCAGGACACAATTGTCAGTGATAGTAGGATTAAACAGACCTACTGTTAAGATGTAATAAAATATCCCCCTTACCAACATATACTTAGGATCAGGGCGATTACGCCACGAGAAAGAAGGCACTGAATATTCTTCAAATTCAATATTAGAATATGAATGATTTCGTAAACATCCATGGTGAGTGTGTCCCCCGAATGCAACTCGAGGCTGTATTTTTTCTGCAAGATACTGAGTTGCTTCCTTAGATAAGGCATCAATTTTTAGTCTAAATAATTTATTTCTTTCTGGTAATGGCGGAGCGTCAGGTTCATTACAATCCGCGTCAGACCATCTATACAGCGGAAAATGCTAAAAAAATTGAATAAGCTCATAATGTTATAATCAATTAGGTATATTTTTCATTTGAAAAACAATAACCATTAATCAATATCCATTCATTTAAAAAAAAAAATAACAAATCAGTCATTTTAAATATGTTTGCCTTTTATTTAATTAACAGCTGTGCCCCGCGCTATTACTGTTAATATCGGAATAAACACATCCTATGTGTTACTCAAGTTTATATAAGTACAATCTGTGTGCCAAATTTTGTCTTATAGTGGACGTTTCAATGGGGTGAGCTGAAATGAGCTGATGACCTGGCTATACCTGCATAAGAATGGGCCTACTGTAGGTAAAGTTGAAGTCCATATCTCGACAATGACTATCGTCAGGATGCCGTGCGCACTTTAGTTGACCTAAAATAAAAATAAATGGGTACTAATGCTTAATCCCCACTGATGCGGTGAAAGCGAAGAGAAATTCCACCATTTTCTACAGCATAATCACCTCTATCTTCACAAAGTAAGGCACGTATTTCCGTAACGATACACACAAAATTCTAGCACATGCGGCGCAATTTCTCGAATCTTTTATCTCTATAGAAAAATGTATCTTATTTAGTGGAAATAAAGGTGAATGTTTTATACCTAAACAATTTTAGAATTTCTCTACATATCACTGCAATTCTTCTTTAATGGTTAACACTTAAAAGTCAAAATTGTTTGATCAAATATGATTAAAGAAATATTTTTCCATACCTGATATTTTTTCAATTGAATTCTTGGCACCAGTGCATAGACTACAAGTATCGCCCTGCATTGCCATGGAGTTTATAAGAACAAAATGACTGCTCTTTAGAATAATGTGTTGAACTGAGGGAGATTTCAACAATTTCACAAATCTTTGAAGGGATCCTCGTCTTATACTGCAATTTTGTACTTATTAAATATAGACCTATTAACAAATTGTTTACCCTTTTAACAGGTCATTAAAAATTTAGCAGACAAGTAAAAATATATATTTTACAAATGCAGTTACAAACAGAACAAACTTTATTGGAAACTTGGCATCTGGAGCAATCTTATGGTGTTTGTAGTTTTTTAGTGGTAAGTATAACTGAATTTGTGTTTTGGATAGGGATTTTTCAACATTTAAAGAGAGAAAAATGAAATATCAAAGTTGTCTCTATTTGTAATGTTCTGCAAATATAGGTACCTACTTGTTATGAAATCCTACATCATGGTTACCCACTGTAACATACATTTTTGTGTGATTTGGCACATCAAAGAGACTGTAGAACCGTTTAACATATTCTACAAACTGATCTTCATCGGTCCATTCCCCCTCATCAAATAAATCTCCTGAAAAACCAGGCTTGTGTGGTATAGGGATGCAAGTCAAACTACATATGTATAAGACTATAACACCATAATATATAATTTATCTGACAAAAATATTTTACTAATGAATGATATCCATAACAAAGACGAAGCGAGTACATATAACACATAATAGTAATGCACATTGAAAAAGCTGTAATAATCATATATATTTACCTAATACAAAAATGACATCTGGTTTATGCACAATATTTATAGCCCGGAATGCTTGTCGCATTTGCCATTCTCTCCTTAACTTATCAAACCAATGGCCTCTAAAAGGACCTAATAAATGAGTATCGGCTAATATGAATGCTTTCACAATTTGTGTATTTTCTGAATCAGAGATATGTAAAGCAGGCCAATAACACTAAAAAGGGAAGAAAAATAATAAATAATTATGATCAAAAATTAATTAAAACCTATTACTCATATTACTGTAAATATGCTTTCATGCATAAGTACACAAATATGTAGAAAATAGAAGGTGAAAAAAATTGATTTATCAATACATAGGTATTTATTTACCTGTGCAACCACAATGTAATAAATTAAATATTCACAGTAAAGTCCAATACAGATCATTCCAACAAGACATTTCAATAATTTTTTCGTTATCCGGCGCATTTTCTGTTATGCACATGCTACTTATTAAACCAAACTTTAAAGATAATGATAACATGAATATGACCTATTGACCAACCCATCTGATAATTTTAGTGATAAGACAGTATTGCCAGATTACTTTTTGCTGGAAAATCTTAGGTAATGCATGTAATGAATATTTTTTTAAATAACTCTGAAATCATATTTTCAGAGCAATTAAACTGTAGGGGAAGCCGTATATTATACGGTCATAAGAATATTCTGGAGGCAATAGTTTTCGACCAATGTGGTATCAATATCACATTTCTTTTTTATGGTAAACTTCCTTCTTATTTTACTCAGTTCTAATAGTATTTGCACTTTTTTATTATTGTCAACTGTCATGTCCACAAAGGTACACACTTCAAAAAAGTTGAAGTTTATTCTTTTTTTACATAAATTTTTAGAGCCATAAAAATTCTTGTTTCGGTCATTAATAAGTTATTGTAACTGTCGCTCGGCTTATTTTCTTATGTGGAGAGAGTCTGCAAACGAGCTAGCAAATGAGCAAGCAGCAGTCACAGGTGGCCTGAAATGCTTTTTTAAGCGATCTATAAAAGTTAGCAACACTGGATACAGTTGGCTCTTGGGATAGGTGACCGCTAGTGGTAAACTTTGACGAGCATTGCCGGGCTTCGGCTGGCTGGTGCATTTAGCAGGGTCTAGATTGTTGCCGTTAGAAAATTTAAGTTTAGCGTCGGTAGCCTCAAGTCAGTTTAAGAACATCCAATCGACGGGTTAGTCACTAACTCGTAATTCCTCCAATCCACACTGAAGTAGGCTTCAATATGAGATAGATACAAGTTCTGTTCAATTCATCGGGCATGCCACTTGCTGTACTGCGCTTTTGCTTAAAATATAAATAAAAGCCTGCCAAAACGACTGCCTCGTTGGTCGAGCGGTTACTAGCGCGACTGCCGATCGGGAGGTACTGGTCCTGGG
>DWEM01000824.1:0-16650 GCA_018245935.1 Agara belti belti
TGGGACTTAAACGTAACTGGTGAAATGTGGGGGTGTACTACACTCCTCTGCCTACCCCTTCGGGGAATACAGGCGTGGTGTTACGTTTACGTTATTATCTATCTTACATATGCTTAAAACCTGCTTTTCTTCATACTCTCGATTATCCGAATGCCTAACTGCAACAATTAGTCCGGTTAATAGAGTTTCTACTGTATATTTTGTTTTAGGTTTTTGTCCCATTTTCTCCATTTATCACTGTTTAGCTTAGTTTATGTTTGTAAAATCGAGGTGTCTCTATTGTGGATCGCCATTTGGCCTCCCTACAGAGTGCCTGTATCACATACAGATGTTGTCTATTTAGTTGAGCTAATGATATTGAGTTGTGCTTTGTGATTCATATTTCACATTAATGATGATTCATATAGGGATAATAACGATTTGACAGCAATATTTCTAATTTTCCTTAAAATAATACTTTAAGAGAAAGGACATTTCGAGAAGTGATAAAATTCATGTTAATTGAGAAAATACACAAAATATGTATAATTAACAGATTTTATTTACAGTTTTTGTTCATACAATGTACATTTGATTTTATAATAAAATTGATACAAAATCACTGCCTGAAAAATAAATCTATTGACTTACAAGGAACTTTACTCTTTTTAATAGGTGACGCTGATTTTCTTTTTCGTTTGATGCCACTCCCTGTAAAACAGACAGGGTTTGACTTGTTATTCAGTATTCTACTTAATTGTTGTGCTTCATGAAAATCCGAGTGTTCTGTTAGTTTTTCTACAGCAACCTTTTTACCACATTCAGTGCAAATTTCTGTCTGCATTGTGTCATCTAACTTCACAAAGAAATTAGCGATAGATGGAAGTTTCTCATCTGAGGTTTCCTCTATTAGTTTAGCCTTTTTTGGCAGTTCCTTGGTTGGTCTTATTTCATCTTGTATAGATTTTTCCTTGTTTTCTTTCGTTTTTTCTCTCTCCTGGCGCATTAGCTGTCTTTCTTCGTTCCTCAATTTAAGTGCGATGTGATAATCGGCATGAATATCCAGCATATCAATGGATATTGTTTTTTTGCATTCAGGGCATTCAACTGATTGTGCAATTTGAGGTTCTTCATCCACTCTTGGAGAAGATTCCTTACTTTTACCGTGTTCAATTTCTTCATCGTCATAATTATTTTCAATTAATTTGGAATTGTTAAGAAGTTGCCGCATTCCACTAACGCGAGCGACTTCCTCTGCGTCTTCTTCAAATAAAGCTATACTTTTATTTATTTCCATATTTATTGTGGATCCCGAATAATCGGTATCATTGCTGTCATCGGCACATTGGACTACGCTGCACAGTGGTGTTGTGGACCTATTTGTGGTAACCTTATTTTTTAGTGTGTCAATAGAATTTTTAGCTTTTACATTAGCAGTACTGGTGGCGTCTCCGTTTAAAAATTTCGCAAAGAAAGATTCCTGTTTGTCTAACGTTGTTTCAATAGATTTTTCTTTAGTCGCTTCATTTGCATTTATTTTATTACCGTCTTTTATTTTATTCTCAAGTACAACACTAGATGTTTCAAAGAATTTTTGTAGCACATACTCTTTTCCATCCTTTTTATTGTTATTCTTTTCCACATTACTTTCAGTAGTATTTTCTTTAGTTGTTTTGGTAACAATTTGTTTTGAAGATCCAGCATTGAAATAGTCTTTGATCTTTTTAATCTTCTTACTTTCTGAATTGTCTTCAAATTTTCCCACACTGATGCCTAAAAACTTTATGGGGGCCTTTAATTTTCTATTTTCATCGCCATCTGAAAAATTCAAACCCAATTCAACATTTTTATGATTATTATTTATGTAATAGTAGGTGTCTTCACCAAATATATTATAACTATGCTTACCTCTTACTTTTACACCCTCTGCATTCTCCATAAGTAGATCTAGCGATTTTTTATAGAAGAGTTCTCCACAAAGATCATCGTCAGCCATAAAATTGTAGGATCTGGAACTACTGGAATCCTGCCCGTTTGGCAATTGTGTTGAAAAACTAACAACCATTTGTTTCGGAGTTCTATTGGTTTCAAGAGCATCTTTCTCTAGTCTATCTTCTATTTCATCACCGAGGTCTCGGAGCCATTTACGCAAGCTGTCTAGGTCAGTGAGCGCCGACTTGCCACGGAGTTGCTTGCAACAACCTATGCTCTTAGGGTTGAATCTTGCTTGTACGGGTTCCAAATTGACCCCACGAGCCATGTTATATAACCAGGTCCTGTAAAAAGAAGCTTCTTTATGATTCGCTCAACAAAATAAGAAAAATAACTGAATTATATCTCATTCTCACCCATTTTTCTCATCAAATTTACTTTGGAGTTCTTTTTCGGTAAATTGTTGCAGTTCTGCCATAGTGTTTATTCTTAACATTTCACGTACATTATCTCCGAATTTGCCTCCGAGGTGCTTCACTTTCTTGAGTGGTAGAGTTCTGTTAAACAGATATCACATGATATTGGATTTTAAAATTAATTTAACATGTTACTTTGCAATACCAGTAGAGCACATGAAACACTGAAAATAAAGAGTTATACAATTTTTTTATATGGGAAAGAGAGTATCAAAGTCACGCGTGGCTAAATTGTTCGGGTTTGACCACAGATGCATTGCTGCTTGCGTTGGATTCAGATTTTTAACTCAAGAAAGTACAAACATCAACAGAAAAATTGTTTTAATAAAAATTGCTTTGTGATAGAAATAAATGTAGCCATGGTACTGCTGCGGGCAATCCATATAATTGTCCATCCATCTCCCTGTGTTATCTCATTGCTGATGAAACAATAATTTATTAATAAGGACAGGGATCTGCATATTACATACTTGTAGAGAATATTTACAGAATGCTTGGGCAAAACTGTCTGCTTATTGGGCTTGTTCAGCCCACAGACTAGCTTGGCTAATATTTTGTTGTGGGCTATGCCGGCTGAACACCTGTAACCTGAAACAAACATTATCAATCAAGAGTAGAAAATCATATGTAGACTCCAACCCCGTAGCGCAACCTATAACTTGGGTAATTTCAGGGATTAAGTCTTACAAACAAACAAGCAATTATTATATCTTAAACACATTTGTATAGATTTAGATACAACATTGAGACAATATTCAAACTGAGAACATAATTATCTTACCAGTTTCCTCATATACTGCCGCTCTCATTTCACTAACAATGAGAGCTCCCACCAGAAGTCTTTTTGTGTGTTCGTAGTCAAAATCAATGGAATCACTTCCACAATTGTGAACGTCCAACACTAATTCATCTAAACTGTCATAGCCTAAGGCGTATGTATTGGGCATCGTGGCACTGGTCATTGTATTCACGTTTAGAGTTTTTAACTTTTCTTGGACCTTGAAACAAATAATACAGTATTATTAACAGTTCTATAATATAGTACAAAAGTACTGGCTAGTTGGGATAATGACTGCAATAAGCTGCGGGCGGACGCTGGACACGGCAAGTCGAGGACAGGGTGAATTGGCACATTTTAGGGGAGGCCTATGTCCAACAGTGGAATAATACAGGCTGACGATGATGATGATCATAATGAATATAGTACAGACAATCAATTTAAGTTTCATTATATATTTATTAATTTTTCTCTCTAGGATATGAAGATAATAACAATATATATAATATCATTGAAGTTAATAATGAATGAGCAATTAATAGTCACAAGTTGTCGATCATCTCTGACTTACTGAAGCTGTGATGTCCAAGTATGCTTCATCTATAGATGCTCTCTCTAATAATGGAGTATATTTCTGTAGGACTTTCACAACTTCCTTACCAGCATCTCTGTACCTAGAAACAAATATGATAATATGGTTATAATATTCCAAATGTTTATATTTTAATCAAAATATTCAAAGTATCAATTGATTTTTTAAAATTAAAAAGTACCTGGTGGAAATCTCTGCCTATCCTCAAGGAGAATTTAAAATCAAACAAACTTTCCAAGTGAAGTTCGATTGAAATTATGTGAACAGCTTCATTTGAAGCGATCTATAATACATGTAGGTATTTATCTTATAACTCTGGGAAGAAATTTATATGTGGCACCTGAGTTTTTAATCACTCTTAATGTCTTGCACTCACTTTGTGATATCAGCCTTTCCTCTGAGACAGGGCACTGAGGGCAGCTGTATCTCGGGACAATGTTCCTTCGCCTCATCACCTCTCATGTGTCTGGTTACCCCCATTGCTCTGGCTACATAATTAACTGCAATTATTCTGGAAATACCGATATATTTTCACTAGGCAGAAATTGTACAATGTACGAACATAAGTTGTAAGTCGTTAGTTCCTTAACGATTTCATGAATAACAAAAAAACAAACATAACATAACATAAACAAAACTCACCCTCCACCCTTCCATGGATTGTACTGGACGACTGCAATCGGTTTTCCCGCTAATTCTGGATTTAGCTTCTCCTCTACTTGGCAGTAGAAACAATCCATGTCTACCAAAACTACTACTCTATTATCTTGATCCATATCTCTAAATTATATTTTTATTCGAAGCTAAGTTATAAATGGTTATTGTTAAAGGAAATAAAAATATTCAATTGCAATACAAACATATTATTTACAATTTACATTCATGTCCTTTTTGATGTCATTGTTAATGTCGTTTAGACAACTGACAGATTGTCATGTATTTTTTTAATGTTACGACCTTGAATTCAGTTAATTTAGCCAAATAATGATTGTATTTTATTTCTTTTTAACAGTTATGTACAAATTATAAGCAAAAAAGTTATATTAATTTTATTAAGCAGAATTACAGCAACATACAAAATATTATATTATGTAGATTGACGTGAGGATACATAGAATAGGATAAACGCAATTTAATTCGGTTTATAACGAATAGAATCAACGCCGTTTAAGTGGATTAAAAGTGATGAATACAAAACAACTCCATGACTGTTAAAATTATATTATTTATTTCAAAATCACTAGTAAGACCAAATCTTATTGGCGACATTTCAAACAGCACTAAAATCCTTGACCGTAAGTCATATTCCACTTGACATACTGGCCGAGATCATCCTGCGAGACGCTTGGCCGCACTCTCTGTAGTGCGTTGATGAAATCCTGCACACAGACTGGACGAACCTAACAACATATACATATAATGAGTCAAAACCACTTAACACTAACCGAATTCAAGGGACCTTTATTTAGGGTAAGGGCGTTGTATAAAGACTTCGGGAAGTAGGATCTATAGTTTCAGGAATTTCAATAAATACCTAAAACTGAGAATAATTGTAAATACATTTCAATATTTTTTATAAGACTTAGGTTACCATCATTTATCATCAGACGACTGTTCTTTTGCCATTTATATAACATACCAAAACCAACCTTATCCCTATTGATGCTGATGATTTGGGACAGCGGCACGGACCTGATGGGCCCCATAGCGGCTTCGGAGCACAGAGACTTCATGTCCGCGCCGGAGTACCCGTCTGTGAGGGCGGCTATTTGCGCGACGTGCGCCGACGTCAGGTCGTTGTGCTCGTTTTGCAACAGATTAGCTATTATTTGAGCGCGGGCCTGTATAACAATTTACGGAGGTATTAACATCTACATTGACTATGGAACACCAACTCGTTTATCATTAGCTTAAAGGTTCTTGTAGTTTCCAATATGATTTTTGTTTTGAGTCTTAACATTAGATTATTAATTGGCTAGCAATTGTTTATTGATATCATCTTCATTGGTATCATTCAGAAGAGGAGAGCGATGAAAATACCTCTCAGTATGAACTTGTAACTTTTGAAAAACTTGTCAATCAAATCAATCAATCAATCAATCGGGAAGCTTTGGAATGGCTAAATATCACTTTGCGTACTCACTTCGACGTCAGGCAGGGGAATATACAAACGTTTGACGAGGCGTCTCCTCGCCGCTTCGTCCAACTCGTGCGGGCGATTCGTCGCGCCGATTATAAGGAGTCGATCTTCCTCGCCTAGTCAACGAAATTTTACTTCAATAGACCATACAGATTTTCCATACAATATTTTAAATTGAAGTGAGAAAAAATTCTATGGTCCTTGAAGTCGGATACAAAATAGGGTAATATAGTTTGTTTTTGTAGAGCAACGGTGACTAAAATGATAGGAAATATTAAGTTCAGTTGCTTTACAGTTAAGCAAAAATAAAAATTACTTGGTCCTTCAAGCCGGATATAAGTAAAACAAAAGTGCCGCATCAAAAATGTTTGCATACCAGTAGCAGCTCCATCGAACTGCACTAAGAATTCCGTTTTGATTCTCCTCGTAGCCTCATGCTCGGAGTCGCTCCTCTGAGTCAGCAGGGAATCTATCTCGTCTATAAATATTACCTGAAATACAATCTTAGTTCTATTATAAAATTAATACTACGAAATTGGTTCAAATTGACATCACGCTGAAACTAGATCCCCAGCTCGGGAACCAGCTTGCTCTTAGGGTTTTGCACAATGAAAATGTTATTTTCGAGGATTCTTGCTTATATGCTAGTGGTCTTACCGCAGGCTGGTGGCAGCGGGCGACGGCGAAGAGGGCTCGCACCATTTTCTCGCCGTCTCCGATCCACTTGGAGGTGAGCGACGACGCCGAAATGCTGAAGAACGTCGCCCGGCACTGCGCCGCCACGCACTTACCTGCACCACACACGTGCTTGGAATCGACATATGTACATACCATTTATAAGGAATATATAAGTTATTGAGCATTGAACGAAGAAAGAACGAACGAATGAGCGAAAATGATGGAAGAAACCTTGAAAACAGTTCAGAATATTAACGTTTGTATACAATAAAGAATACGGCGCAAAGAGATGGCACTGGCAATGTTCGGTCTGTGTTGGCAGCATTCCCTCCATTTGTGTGACTGCTGCCTATTAATTTACCAATAAGAGTCTTTCCAGTGCCAGGTGGTCCGAAAAGAAGTATTCCCTTCGGAGGTCGGCGCAAGCCTGTGAATATATCAGGGCGCAGTAGCGGCCACACTACCGCCTCTTGGATCACCGACTTGGCCAATTGCAAGCCAGCTATGTCCTCCCATCCTGTAATATTGAAATATTTTTCTAATTACTTCCAAAACTATAGCTCAATTACACTTAATCAAAGCCCATATTAACAATTAGACCTGTATAAAATTAGATATAAAGAAGAAAAAGGGGAGGGGATATCGTGTGACATTTGTTATTATTATTATTACTACTGTTAACTTAAGGTTATTTTAGTAAAAAAATATATGTATTATTTACCTATAGGTGTGCCTTTATCAATTATCTCACTCTCAATGAGCTCAATCATTTTCGGATCAATATGTTTTAGTCTCTCATCAGTTACAACAGCTTGGTTTGATTCTTGTTTATCCCTAGCAAGCATAATAGAAGAAAAATTATTCACAAGTGCTTCCATACTTTGAAAAGCGTGTGAAGTAGTGCATCCTGATTGTTAATTAGGTGACAATTCTTAAACCTTGTGGGTATTAAAGGCTGTGTAAAACATTTCAGAGGTTACCATAGACAATAACAAACCAGTACTGCTAGTGTTCAAGTCCTGCCACAGTTGCAGGTGAGATTTGTGGTAAGCAGTAGTGTATCTACATAGGATTGGCATTACCGAATCATATATAACCACATGCATAGATAATTATACTTACTGAGCCCCAAGCATGGGTGAAACAAACTTGCATTGAGCCTTTCTGGAGGCCCCCAATGTCCTTTTGGCTGCCGGGTTTGTCGCTAACAGCTGTTCCTTGGCAGTCTTAAATGTTATTTTAGCTACATTGCTTTTGTGTGCCTTATTATCTTCTTCCACTTTTTCCAAATCAAATTCTTTTCTATTCAAATCATTATCAATATCGTGACTTGGATTCTGTGTGAACTCAGTCTTAGTGATGTGGGTTGTTGGGGGATTTTTTTTACTAAACGAAGGTCTGAAAAGTTTGTGCCCGTCCTCAGATTTTGATTCTTGACTTGAGTGATCTGGTTGCATATACATAGAATTGAAAGAACCACTATCTTTGTTTGTATTTATATTTATTTCAGTGAGATTGAGGTCACATTTGCACTCATTTTTAATAAATGCTTTCAGGCCAGTGTATTTGTCCAAGTACTTACATTTCTGGCATTGAGGTATTGACTTTTGAATTAACGTAACTGGATCTGTGAATTTGCTACAAAAAATAAGTACTTGCTATCAACACAGATTTTTAATGTAAGTTATCTATATTTAATTAAGTTTAGAAATTCAAGACTTTTCTTATATTTTATTAAGTTTAGAAATTATGGGCCAAGACTACCTAACAGAAGATTTCCAGGTTCGAACATTGGATGTAACGGCATTCTGAAGTAATTCGTTAGCTGATCCCAGTATCCGGTTGATTGCATTAACATTCAACAGCTCCGAATTTTTCTGCCACGTTTGTTTTAGCAGATTATTCGAAGTTAAATTAGATGAACTGGAATAATGAAAGACAGGTATGTAACATTAAGTTTATAGCATCATAAATTATGTATTACCAAAAAAACAAACCCGTGTAGAGAGACTTTATACTGTTGTAGAGAAGAACTATCTAAGAGTGATGTACATTCGTAGTCTTCGTCGGTTGATTTATTAGACGACGGCGAATGCTGCATTTTAAATGATTTAACTATCTATTGTATTGTGGCAATAGGAAAGTTTGGAAAACTATCAAACTTTATCAAGATTTAGCGGCAAAATAGAATTCCAAATTCAATTTAAAATTTGTTTTTAAACTGTCAGTGTTAAACCAAGCAATGACAGCTGCTGAAACGCATCCTACTTCTACATAATATTGAAAACAAGTTAAAAATATTATTTCAGTATCTGTAGTTTCTTTTAGTTCATTCCTGTTATAGGCAAATAAAAATTTAAAATTGAAAATTTCGTAACACAACTTGAATTTAGTACCACATTGAATACTTTTGTGACGTAAAACGTTATACTGGCAGCACTGACTCTTGGAAGCGTTTCTGTTTGTGATGTGACAGGCGTCGACTGTCGAAATTGTCGACTGACTTTTGACTCGTCTCAGGTAGCACAGCACAGCATCTTGCCTTGAGTTCGGTTGAGGCTGTCATTAAAATTGTCAAGTTGTAATAATAAATTTGTGTTATTTATTTATTTGTGTAAATTAATATTACATTGTGCAATATTCTGTAGCAATAAAACTGTCCAGTTGTTGTGTTAATTTCGTAGAAACATGTTTAATGTGTCAGTATGAGCGAGATGAATTCCAAACCACCGATTTATCATGAGAAACAAGTCAAGGAGCTGTGCGCGCTGCACGCACTCAATAATTTATTTCAGGTAAGTGGCAGTTACATGTGAAGCTCGCAATGTGACCGTTTCACGCTAAACACGACCCTGAACGGTAATTATCGTTTCAAGATTAGTAAACAAACTGTGAGCTGTAGTTATTCACGTTATGGACCGAGACGCCGGAGAAAACGTGAACATAGAAGTAACATAAGAAAACGTATAAATTATTCTTAAGAACATTCGTTAAGGTCAGGTACATTGATTGAAATCACTTGCAGAAATATAAAATCATGTATATATTTTATTCGTGTGTATTCACGACATTTGAGGCTGCCTCTGTTTGTTGGCACAAGTTCATTTGTGTATAGTATATTTATTGAAACCTTTTCTAACGAGACAGTTCCATTATGTGTTGTTTTCTTATGTATTTTTTTATTTAAACTGTTTAATTAATATAAAAGAATATCAAGGTTATTTCATTTTGGTGGTGTAACCCATTTTATTTTGTTACTGTGGTTCATCGGATAAACTGCTTTACAGTTTTTTCCTCTTCATTTTGTCCGTTGACATCAATTTATTGTAATAATGATCGGAAAAATTAACTCTACATTCATGTAATTAACACAAATCAAATCATTTGTGTCCGATTGTTAAATGGCTAAGTAATTATTGTTTTAGATATCACACATATTAATGTTAATTAACAATTTACTACTATACGCTTTTACGAATAGCAATAACACCTTACTAGATATAGGACTAATAACCTAATGGTTAACATTTCCGCCTTTCATCCTGGCGAGGTCTGGAGTTCAATTCTTGATATGTATTTTTTTTGATAATGGGGACAATTCCACATACGACTATCTGATTTCAAATAATACAGTTCAATGCCTGTGGTATGGTAACCGGACAACTGATATACGTACATATATAGTTATGATATAATGCTTATAAATATTTTTATTACACCCAGACACAGAACAAACAAATGTGCATATCGCACAAATGTTCATCCTGAGTGGGAATGGAAGCGCCAATGTCCGGTTTTGCAATCAGGGTTTCTAACCACTCGACCACGAGGCCAGTCAAAGCATCACAGTAATTGGTTGTGTGTGTTTTTAAGATCAAGTATAACCTGCTATAGATTTAAAGGAAAACAGAATGAGGAAACATACATATATATCAGGGTCTGTATATCTTTATTGATTTTATGTTAATGTAACATTTAATTTTCAGACTCGCAACACCTATTCTAAATCAGAATTGGACGCAATATGTAGCCGGTTATCCCCGAATGTCTGGATCAACCCGCACCGCTCCATGCTGGGTCTGGGGAACTACGACATCAACGTCATCATGGCGGCGCTGCAGAAGAAGGGCTGCGAAGCTGTCTGGTTTGACAAGAGGAAGTGAGTACATATTTTTTCCCATTCATGGGGACTGGTCAAAGACAGTTAAAAAGCAGTTAAAGACATTGACAACTAAATTGTAGGTTGCGATATTAATTCCGACTCAGGATAAACATTGTGCAATGAGCATATTTCTTTGTTCTGTATCCGGGTGTAATATAAATTTGTATTTAAATATCAGCTACTTTAGAAATTCTGTCAGTGTAATGATAACGACGGGTAATGTTAATGTTTTATTAGGTAATGTAAATTACTTTATCCGATATCAGAGACCCCGGCTGTCTGGACCTGTCGAACATCTGCGGGTTCATCCTGAACGTGCCGTCGGACTACAAGCTGGGTTTCGTGATGCTGCCACTGCGCCGCCGCCACTGGATCACCATCCGTCAGATTCAGGGCAGTTTCTATAACCTCGACTCCAAGTTGGATGCGCCCCAGCTCATCGGCAGAGTGAGTTGATTTCAGTCTCCAGCTATGTTTTTACTTTATATTTAGGCCTAACAAACATTCAGATGGTTTACCATGTTGAATAGTATATTTTAATGCATTTCGATACATGATACATGTCAGTTTTTTGATAATATGAAACTTTGTTCTGAAGATATGAAACTATATTTCATGTTTCGTTATAAATATAATGGTTCTTATCGATAATTTATTACTGAGGGTGATTATACTAAATTCTGATGGATGAAGCTTACTATTTACAGATATGTAATCATTTTACTACAAGATGAAATTTTTTTTTAATCCGTATTTCAGAGCAGTGATCTCATAGCATACTTGAAAGAGCAGTTGGACAGCAAAGAGAAGGAATTGTTTGTGGTCGTGAGCAAAGAGGTCGAGGAGAAGCAGCTGTGGATGCATCAGTACGCGATCCACAGCTCCAGAATAGCGGACAGCCCTCGCACGGACGGCCCGCCGCCGAACAACCACTGCAACAGCTCACAGGACAGCCTCAAAGACGGCTACGACTACAGAAACAGGGACGCCGAGTGCCTCAGACTGAACGAAGTGAACTGTGTTGCCAACATTGAAAATCATTATTAGCTCATAATTAAGGCTCAGTGCTAATGATCGTGGCGTTGCCAGCATCAATAATATTATCCTGTAATTTCAAATAAGCGTAAAATGATTTGGTACTGACAAGGCGTGATCATCTGAACTGAGCCGAAGTGCGAGCGTGATTCAGCCCTCGTGCGGCATCTGTGTTCAGTTCGGTCGACGCGTGAGCGAACGACTGAGTGTCTCCAGACTGTAATTTAAGGGTTGCCAGCCGTATGAGAAGTATTTTTGGTGCATTTTGTGTGTGCCATCTATTTAAGATCGTGTGTTTGTTTTATGGCCATTTTTGGCGCTCTCTCCGCATCATCGTATCAACATCGTAGTGCCTCTACGAACATAACAGCAATAATTAAAGACTTGAGTATCTAGTGTTAAACGGATAATATTCTATTGTCTATTGTCGCCCGCTTTGCGGGTGTAATGTTTGTCGTATTTTTTTATCGTAGTGGTATAGAAATGCACTGAAACTGATGAATGTGCAAGCGGTCGGTTCTATGATAGTTAACTCTACATATTCTATCCGTTTTGTCTTTTTATCGACGAGATATATTTATATATGATGATGTATTTAAAATCGGAACTCTTTACTAAACGCTAAATGTCACTTTTATAAACGATATTTTAATCGATTACTACAGACACCTCATTTATCTCCTGTCATGTTTTAGTATCGCAAAAATTACTTATAAATAGTATAGATTTTATTTATTTTTATTATACAATTAATTTATTGGATACGGTATTTTTTTTCTAATATGTTAGTGGCATACTGTACAATGAGTGTTGCCAATTATAATATTATAAATATTTTATTTTACTCGGTTATATTAGTTTTACATTTATAATTTGTCCATCTAATTTATAGATTGAGAAAAAGATAATTTTATTATTATTATTATTATTATTTCTGAGCATGTACCGCCATTGCAGCGCTCAAATCTTCAGTATTCCGCTGGCAACACTGATTTTAGTGACGTACTTAATCGCGCGTAATTTTTGTTTTATGTTTTATTTGTATATCGGGCGTGTTGCATCTTGTTTTTGTTATGCACTTTTACGTTTATGGTTGTTAATTTTTTTGTTCAAATTTAATCGTAGACCGTATCGACGAAGTAGATGTTAAGCTATCGGCCTAAATGTAGCGTAGGTGTTTGATTATGGACGAAGATGGTATGAATTATAGTCTTCATTATGAACTAAATAAACAGCATTGCGTGACACAAAAAGCTCTTGAAGGAAAATGTACAGAGATCAGCTATGTCAGATAAGATATCTGCAATTTCACGCTAATCCGCCATGTAGCACACCTCGGAAGCCCGCAGTTCGGTTTGTCCATAAGAAACAGTAAATTCAGACGATCAGGAGGCGCGTTTGCATGTTTTAGTCTTAATATAAACAGTTAAATGGGTTTTAGCGGCGGTTTAAATTTAACATATCTTAATAAAATCCGCCTCGGATTGAAGTACTAGATATACGTCGGATCTACGCGGCTTCCGCCCCTCTTATTCATTATGAGATTTAGTGAATAATTTTTGTATGTTCTGGATCGCGCGCCCAGGCGGGGGGGGGAGGTCGTATAGCGTTAATGTCATAGCTTGTACAGTGCTAAACAAATATATACACAAAACGAATGAATAAGCGAGTAAAATTTGTTTAATATATTACGATGCTAACTGTACTACGCGGACGCACGCGGGGCGGCGCGAGGGGAACGGGCGGGGCGTCGCGTTCTGTAATGAGCTGTAAAACTACAATAAAGCTTGATGGCCGCTCCATATGGCTTTGCCTAAACTCGCAGCCACGATTGAACAAAGTTTTGTATGAAGTGTTAGTATTTTATTTATATTTGAATTTTAAAATAGACGACAATTATTGTAACATCTCACACAACGAGCGATAAAAAGTAACCGTATCTTTATATGTAATTGCATCGAGAAATCGGCAAATGATATTGTCGGTTTCACTTCATAATTTCGAAGTATTGTCCCTTCACTATTTAATATATAGAATTGTGTATGAATTAATTCTATCAGAATGTTTGTATAATAAATTTTAACGATAAATTTAACAGTAGAGATTCGATTAATCGATTATTCTTGTGATAAGATATTCGGATAATTGAATGTATGGGGTCATTCAAGTGTTACGTAAGCGGAAGTTGGCAAAAACCCGTCCCTATGTTTACGTAAACATTGGTATAAATATTTTTAAATGTTTGAAGTGAAAGCTATTAAATTTTGCAAGAAAATCGGAAATAAATAAGTATTGCTCACGTGACCATCTACAGCCCCCATCACTATCAGGCCCTATATAATCAAAAAGAAGCAAACCAAAAACCCCGCTTTGGCGCTTACGTAATACTTGCATGACCCCTATACGCAGGAAAGTTATTTTTGTATATATCATTAACTCTAGAAAGACAGCTCGCAGCTCACAATGTTCGGTGTTTACTCTAAACGTCGAAACCGGTTTTCAATCCGGATAAACGTATTACCGAAGTCCGGATAACGATTCTCCACTGTACGGTCCTCGATAAAACATTTTACTTATTAAGTAGTTACCTACTTCGTGTATTACTTTAATGTTTGATTCGAAATTAAATATATATTTCGCATGTTACATTTCCCTATAGCGCTTACATGAATTTAAAATGTAGCAAGTAAATTTATGTTTTTCTTGTCTACTAATTTATTTTTAACTGTAATCCATCTTTAATATGAATCGATTGCTATTTTAAGGTGCTCTATTTTTCAATTACCGTGTACAGTGGCAAGACGTGTTTCTAAAAATATGTAGGTATTATCTTTTTTACAAAGGTTTACTTTTTTCTATATTCAAAATTTCCAATAATAGTCTGTGCCGTTGATTTCTGACGAAGCCAAATGTAGTAACCAAACGTTTTAAAAGTAAAAATAGAAAAAGATAAATAAAAAGTCAACCAAATAAGATAGTGTATAAGGTCTACATTAGTTATCGTTCGATTATACGTATTATGTATAATGTACTTAAAGCACAATTTTGAACAGCAATTATCACAAGGATGCGTTCACTTCTGTCTGATTTCTTGCTCCTTTTTGTTGACCTTTTTAAATTTTTAATTTCATTCACATTATCCCACTGTATTTGATTATCGCGGCCGTATTGAAATACAAGTTTTGACGTTTCTAACGTTAATTTAATAGTTGACATATCTATGTAGTTGTTAATACGTTAAATTTAGAATTTTTCAATCAGTCTGAATTATTGTCTCTGACAAGGCAATGACAGGATCAAACTATATTTTAATCTGCGCCCGGAATAAAATCCGTTTAAATTGGTGCCATATTTAATCATGGTTAAAAAATAATGTAGTGTAATTTTTTGGACTGCATTCGTCCAAAGACAAGATGGCCGCTAATATTTTCTCTGTAAAGCAACATTGTCTGTCTGTTGCGCATCGTGACAGGACGATATTGTTTTATACTTCGAACGCAAGTTTTTAAAATATAAAGTCATTTTAAAAATGTAAAATATATTTTCTATAAGCCGGTGGATGTGAACGTTGCCTTATAATTATTGTCTTAACAAAAGATTGCGCAATGTGAATAATCTTTTTGATTCTAATTAAATTTAAGTCTATTTTGTTGTAAATAAATAATATTTTTTCAGAAAATAGAAAGTGTGATGAGAATATGTGTTTTATTTTTGATACTTCCGTATTAAGTTTTATACAAGTTTGTGGCACTTGCGATGTTGACCATTACATTTCAAGCCAACGGAAAAAAAATTAAATGATTTAACCAAATTAAAAAAAAAATAATATCGTTTACTTTTATTTGCCTTTCAATCCCTTTTATCAAATATTTATATCTGAAGTGGTGAGATTTTCAAAATGTGAATTTACTAGAGTCGAGGGCCAATGTGAAGTATGTACTTAACTTACGTCAATATTGATATTTGATAATCTAACGCAAGGACAGAGATATCTGGCACTCGATGGTCTCCGCTCACCCCGGTAGGGTTCAGGCGTGATGGTTCAGTAATACTGTCACTAACTAAACCAAAAGCCTAGTCAATTACATAACGTGAAAAAATAAAAGGCGATGTTAATGGCGGATTAATGGATGTAATCGGTGTCGGGCGGGCGCGTGCAGTTGGTGTGCTTGGTGAGCACGAGGCGGTCGGGGTCCAGCCGCAGCTGCTGCAGCGCGCCGTAGATGTGGGCGCGCACGGCCGCCTCCAGCTCGCGCGCGCGGCCCAGGATCCACATGCGATCTGGAACACGAGCTGTCTTACATCCTTCGCGCGACACGAGATGAGGGACGACAGGATAAAATATCACCATTATATACCCTAAAAGACGGGGTTAAGCGGCTCTTTATTTCTTTTTTATAAACTTAAATCCAAAAAAAATTGCCGTTATTTTTAAAGTGCAAAAGGTAGAAAAAGAAGTAGATAGTGCCCATATGTTAGTATAGATCGATTATTATTAGTACCTACACGTTCTATTAAAAGTTGTTCGCATGCATTATCACTCTCGAGAACCGAGATGGTCGTTTCTGCTCTGCACGTGGACCAGCATCCACACGCTTCGGACCGAAACAGGAATTATTACAACATTTTTTGTGATTGAAAAGAGTGCTGGGAGTTTTTTTCACCGGCTTTTTTCTCCCGGTCTACTACAGCCTGAAGGGTGCACAAAGCCGAAGTACTTACGATGACTAAAACATGACCTTAATCGAGTGTATGTATGTACTTTATCACTACATAGTATAAAACAAAGTCGCTTTCTCTGTCTGTCTCTATGTCCCTATGTATGCTTAAATCTTTAAAACTACGCAACGGATTTTGATGCGGTTTTTTTTAATAGAT
>DWEM01000825.1:0-16643 GCA_018245935.1 Agara belti belti
ATTAGAAAAATCCAGCAGTACCCAACCCGGGATTTGAACCCAAGACCTCCCGATCGGCAGTCGCGCTAGCAACCGCTCGACCAACGAGGCAGTCAATTTTATACACATTTTATACACATTTTTTAAACAATATTGCTTTGCAACCATTTTTATGAATGAATTATAATATTCTGTGCTCAATGTGTTATCAATGATGTCTTAATAGAAATCGAAATTTGTATTAAACGAAATATTTTTTTTAGGATGTCGAACTCTTTGTTCAAAGATTTGGATCGCACTGCTGCTGTCTGAAGAATGACCCTGATCCCCTTTTAACAAAAACGTCTATTTGGATACAATATAATAAGTGACACGAATTTTTATACTATAAACATTTATATCTAATAAATTTATTCACACAATTTAGATAAGTCAATTTAGTAGTGTTTAGAATTTAGTCAGTAAGGCTGTGAAGAATATGGAGATTTTGTTCTGCAGTTGAAGAGCTGGAATATAGAAGAGTGTTGAAATGGTGTATTGCCTTACTTTTAAAATTACGATCTATAACATCTTATATATTGAAATTATTAAATGATATTATAATTATGTTGTATTTGAATATTAAAATTTTCCAATATTTTTGTTATATTATTTGTTAGGTATATGTAACTTTTTGGATGTTACTGGCCACCTGTATTTTTATCTGACGTTCACATTCCTTTCACAGTTTCGAGCTTTATGTTGGGCAGTAATGTCTATAGTATGGTACTTCATAAGTGTTACAATTTTTATACAACTTTTATTCCCAAGTGCTCTTTTTCTTTTTGTATTTTAAAATATTTACTTCACGTTCTAAGTAGGTTGTTGCTAGGGGTAAAAGTATTTAACTCAGAGATGCCATATATTCAAAGATAATGTATTTTGCATTCTAATTAATAGTAAAAACATGGAAAAAAATTCAAGTTATAAAATAAAGTTGTATGTCAATTATTTTATACTTTTGTCAAGATATGTTTTTATATGTAAAGATAAGCTTTTTTGCGATTAAAATAAATTACTATTTCATTTCTGTACTGATTTTTCCTATCCCAATATTAATTAAAAGGCTAATAAAACAATATATTAAAGAATAAATTTCATTAAGTAGTAAAGTTAAAATAGGATTACATAAGTAGGTACCTAAATAATGTAGAGATTATTAAATTTATTAAATCATCAATTGCTTTGATGGCTATGTTCGCAGTTAGCATATGCAATTTAGTGATCTTGTTTTAGATTAAACTTAAATATCTTTGCTGAATCTTTACTAGAGATACTGTTCTTAATCCAATATTTGTTTATACCATTTTACTCAATTAAAGAATATCAAATGGGTTTTCAAAAGTCCAATTTGGCTTTAAAACTATTTCTGGGCAGGACCAAGATTTTGGTATAAAAAAGCTGTCATTTTCAGATGGCGGGCAATTTTTGCGAGCGAAATACTCCA
This sequence comes from Agara belti belti, assembly GCA_018245935.1. Classification (NCBI taxonomy): domain Eukaryota; kingdom Metazoa; phylum Arthropoda; class Insecta; order Lepidoptera; family Hesperiidae; genus Agara; species Agara belti. Next base: position 1,466 of record DWEM01000825.1, read on the forward strand.
TTGCATATAAACTCCAAAGAAGTCCTGAAATGAAAAAAATATTAGGATAAAAATATAACCCTCATCGTATTTTAAGTGCGTGAAATTGGTTTCAGGCTCAGCTATTTTTTTTTACATCAATAATATTCGAGCGCTAAATTGTAGCGTTCTAATTGTAGATGGGTTTTATATAGGTTGTTTACAAGTCTAAAATGTACGTACCTACATTTGAGTACGTATTATTAATCGGTAAAAAGTTAATATTATACTTTATTATAATCATTCTATGTTGTTTTGTGTAGGTGCGTAAGATGTGTAAGTAAACGAAGTTCATTTTTTTAATACATTTTAACGCCATCTGTAGACAATTGTTAACAATTTGTTTTATCTGAAATGTCAGATTCTTATATATGTACCTATACCAAAAATTTATGTTTATAATATATTCTCTGCTATTACAAAAAATTGCCACAAAAAAATTAATATTTATGATTAAGAAAGAATTATTTTTAAAAACAGTAATGTTACCCTTTCAAACACTAAATATGTTAGTTATTCCAACATACTGTTAGAAATGTTCAGCAATATTGTTTTTAAAAAAGTTGAGTAAAATAAAAAGTTTGAATTTTTTTTTACTAATCAGTCTTTCATATTATTGTGCGAAAATTGGCAGGGGTCATCGGTATTAGATGTATAAACGAAATTATTGGACATTTTCCTTAATACAATTAGCAATTGACGATTTATAGGTATAGATCCCGAAGTTTTGACTATGTCTGCGTTTCATTATTGTCTGTTTATTTTCCTTGCTTTGTTTGCATGGAATGAGTGTAAACCATTGTTCTTATGATAATATTAAACAAAGTAAGTTATTGTTCTCGGTATCATTGGAAATAGTACAATAACTAGGCACTGTTTTAATGTCAGTTGCGATGAGAGCAGAGAATATAGATAATTGAACAATAATAGGTACTTATAGTCTTATGTACAGTATGAAGGAACTACATAACGTGACTTTTATTCATCAACTGACGCCCAATTTTTCGTTTTATTCTAAAAAAGTCCTATATAAACATCTTGTGTTCATTCCCATACTTCAAACTATCTACAAACCAAATTTCATAATATTCGGCTAAGCGGTTCGGCCAAAGAAACGGAACATACATACAAAAATACGCACTTGCATTTACAATACTACGTAAGATTTCTGTATGTATTTGCATAAAATTAACAATACTACCCACGTAAACTTGAGAACCAAAGCGGTTAATTTAGACTTCACACAAGAATATTTTATTGACTTACCATTTCCTATGAAGAACGCCAGCCACATAAACAGATTGAAAGCGTTTGGGAAGCGAAGACCGCTTTTCGCAGTAAGAGGCAGCAACATGAGTCCTAAAAACCCGAACTCTGTTAAGAGCACCGGATAGAAGAACCCGAACGATAACGCCAGTATCATCTCGTGGGCCACTGCTGACACCTATATAGAAAAATAAACATTGGAACTGTTTATAAAATGTTTTGGAATAATGAGGATTCGATCGTCAATACCTAACTTTATACCTTGTACCTACATACCTAAGGATAATAACTAAACGAAGATATGGACAATCACATGTAGGAATGCGAAAGATTAAAGTATGTACCTACCTAAATGGATGACAAGTATGTTGCCCTCATATTGTAAAGAGGTTAGGCGCCGAAGGATACTTACTGTTTGCGGAGAGCGATAAATTACAGAAGCAAAGAACATAATTGGTGGTGTTATTTTCAAATTACTCAAACTTCTCACAAATATGACTATTTTATCATTCTTGTGATGCGCATCAATATCTAGGAATACTTTATTTGAAAAAATTGCCACCATGTTTTTTGACTTCAATCGTTGTAATGGTCAATTTTCATAGGCGTTTTTTATTTCAGTGGCTGAAAACAGGTATAGTCTACGGAATATAGGTAACGAATACCGAAAACAGTCATTTAAGGTAATTTACGTTAACTATACCGACCACCATAAAACGGTTGTTAACCTCGTTGAAATCAAATTAGGAGCTCAGTTCAGGGCGGGTATTAATTAGGTATAGCCTTGCCTATATACATATAACAGATCCTTTTAAATGTTTCCTAAAATATATTTTTATAGTTTTATGCTTCTGCATAAAAGATGTCGGTACAGGTAAGTAGAATAAAAGAGGTAGGTATGAAAATGCATAGATGTATTATGCATTTACGACTCAAGTTGGATAGAAACAGACTCACAAAAAAAACCAAGAATGTAGAGATTGCACGACCAGCGTATGGTGCAATAGGCTTGTAGATGTGATTGCGCAACCATGCATGTACGACGCGATTCCAAGCTCGGTAGTACTTGGAAAACTGGGATGTCGTCCACCAATCCTGCAAATGAGAGTTACTGTTATTGCGGTTGCAAAACTTCTGGTTGATATCTGTTGCATAATATTTTGATTAATAATTGATTACACCGCATGTCATTATACTAATGTCTCGTGGCGTAATTCCTTAGAGAGGTAGCAATATACATTTTGGTATTTAGGTAATTAATTCATCGAGTTGATTTAATATGCTTTGTGATCTCATTAGTGGCTGCAATCCATTTAGTGTGTTAACGCTGCTCTTAGATAATATATATGAGGGCCATCAACATTATCTTGAGGGGGTTGCATGTATACACTACTTAAAAGTAAAACACACAGTTAAAAAAATATTTATAATGGTGTCCTTATAGAAAGACAATATATAGTTAGGTACACGTTTCATTTACCTATATCAATAAAAATGGATCATAATTAATATGAATGCTTATAAACTAAAAATTTCGTTTTATGGCCCGTTGCTAGACAGAGGTTACGCTCAGAATTGTAGATATTAAATAAATTATATGTACATTATGTATAATTTTTACATATGTGTATGTAATATATCTATGTAAATGTCAAAATACGTTACCAAAATATCAAATTACACATTCACTGTATATAAATCCCCTGATGCAGAATAGGTAGGTATCTAAATTATTCTGGTTATTAAGATGTCTCTACGTACGGCCAGTAATTAAATCGGGGATCCTCCATACGACAGATCAACGTACATAATGCAAAGTTATTTAAGAGACCAAATTGAAATAAATTTACAACCAAATTTAAAATTAATATTAAATAGTCTACCTCATAAAAAAGCCGGTCTCCAAATTTGAGCATTTCGGCAAACGCGTTATGCCAAGCATGCAAAAGACAATAGAACCCGCATAAGAACGAAATAACTCCTGGCAACACGCACGAAAACATTCCTCTGACCACACTTCCAGCTTCCACCTGGAATTAGATAAGATTTTTATTATTGTACAGGTTTACCTTGTTTGTTGTATCTTGATCTCTATTTGTGAATATAAAGAAATATACCTATAAGGTTACAAAAGGCAGGGGTTTTGTTTTGTTAAAACTGTACACGTAAATACTTAATATTCAAAAAATATTATCAAACTAAACAAATACGATCACTGTGCTAAATAAAAGAACTTGTTTTAATATCACTGCTTATAATTATTGAAATTCGAATGGAAGAGCATGGAAGATAATTATTTGCCACAAACCGTATATCTACTAGTACTATAAAAGTCTAACAAAAGTAACAAATGAATAAAATTGCTAAAATATTTACCTGAGGCACTTTCCCATAATCGGACCATAAAGGTAATATGAAGCGTTCCCATAGGAAACTGTTATATAATATAATCGCTCCAACTTCTAAGAAGTGGAATAGCACGAGAATCCATCTTATTTTCTTTGTTCTATGAATAGACATAATAAAATATTTGAATAAAATATATGTTTATGCCTTATAATATAAAAAAACGATTGGGGCTTTAAGCATAAAGATAACATCGTAAATCATCTTAAAGGTAACCCTATTGACATATTGAAAAACCAATTGGTAAAACGCTCAAATTTTGTGTAAATCGTAATATGTACTATTTCAATGCAAAGTTTAATAATAGGTATATACTTCTTAATAATAATATAGGTATATTGATTCGTCAACACTGATAACAATATTGGCGCAGTATCTTATTAAACTAGAAATATAATTTAGCTCTTCATAATATTTTACACAAGGTTTGTTTATGTTTACAGACGGATTTGTTATGATTCGTATGACTGGGATAAACAAATGCTACTCAGCGCATAAAAATATTTGTGTTAGGGATGATAAGATTAAACCCAAAGTGTAATATCCCTTTCGCGAAGTACTTGCGTAGGTACTTGTTGTAACCCGGGTATGGGAATGTTGAAGGGCCAGCATCGCCGCACGTAAACTTTGTTTATAGTTTTTTGGTAGTTATAAAATGCTAACCAAATACACATAGTTTGAAGGTTATGACAAATACCTACTACAAATATTTTTCAATTATTTATCTGTATCTAATCCCGTCCGTCTAATCTATGAATGGATTCCTAAACGTATCATGCTGATAGAATAAATAGGATAACGTACAATACGTGGTCCGGTCAATCAACTTTTGCGCGATGACAAATATCGAAATTCTTGTTGGATAACCGTAATGTAGGTTAGATTATAGCTCAAATGTTACTTAGGCCCCTTTTTATAAATCAGTATGTTCGATCATGCTTTAGTTCGCATATAGTTCGCGCAAATTGCACTAAATCAGCGGCTCTATATCATCTCGCGCATGCCAATTGGAACATATCCACATTAGACAGCTGTTTTCATCGTTTTGAGCACACTGATAATTTGTTATTTCCTAGTAATTCCGAAATCAACCCGTTGGCTTCAAATGTTTAACAATGTGATTGTATTTGATATTCTTATCTCCGTTGACATCGAGCTTGTAGAGAAACTTTATTGGCGGTAAGTAAAACTGGGTCTATCAATTTCACCCTGTTTAGGGTAAAGCAAATGAGTTTCGTTTATTGCACGGTAACATCAGACTTTCTTTCAAGGCAAAATTACTTTTACGCTTGCCGTTTTGCACACAACTTGGGCGTCATTAAGTCGAGGTTAAACTGGCTTACTTTGGTATTACTATTTACAGCGTAGTAATTTTTACGCATTCGTTAAATATATTGTAACGTTATATGAAGAAATAAGTATCTTTAGCAATTTTATCTATTCCGAGTGTATCGTGAATTTCGTTACGAATGAAGTTGTTCTCATTTTCTAATAAATGTATATTAAAACTCCCTTCCAATGTGCAGTAAAATTAAAGGATTTAAATCAATAAATTGAAATACAATTTAAAATTCAACATACCTGGGGTATTCATCTTTATATATAAGCGTAGGCGCAAATAGGAAGTACACGTAGTGTTGAAACGAGGGCAGCGGCGTCTGACTGTCGCGGCATCTCGGTGCACACGCGATGGTCGCCGCGTGGATCTTCATAGTGAATCTAAACTGCAAAACAAACATTGTATAATGTTTATTATACCAAAAGTAGAACTTTAGCGCTATTTCCTAACAACTAAGTTAACGATTGGGGTTAATTATTTTTTTTAAGTTAACCCCAGACGGCCTGCTACTATGCTGTGGCGTTTGAGATTAGATTTTACACCTATTATGTACTTTCTTTGGAAGCGTATTTAAATTTCACCAAATTATTAGGGAAATATTTATCAGATGCTTTACCGCTAAATGTAAAAAGGGATATATTATAAAATAGGTAACTAATTTGTGAATATGTAATTAGGACTGTAATATATGGAGTACTGAATAGAACCTCAAGACTGAATTTGTAAAAAAAGTTTAATTCTGAATAAAATTGCTTTTCTTATATGTAAAAGGACATTAATTGCTGATGCCAGGTGGCTACGGAACTTGTAGGTAATGGGCTTCGCCGGCGCAGATGGTGTTATTTACTGGCGCGCCACCGCCTGACAAGGGTCCAGCTGATTTATGTTACATTTCACTTTCTACGTTGTTTTGCCCCTTCTCACATATTTCAAAGCATTTTTGTAACTTTCAATCTAAAATATACATTAGTCACCGCTCACCGTAAGTGATGTGTCGGCTACCTATGTACTGTTGTAAAGTCGACTAAGTTATTGGGTCACTAGCGTGGTCCAGATTTCCTAGTAACATCATAAGTAAGATTAGTATCGATAATAACTTGCCGTACACTGTACGCAACAATATCGAATCCGAAACCAATATTTGTATTTACGACCTTGTCAGACCTCTCTGGAGTATCTGGTAATTCTTAGAATTGGTTTGGAGCATCGAACAAAAATATATACGAGTATATATGGTTTGGTGTCACGTCACGTCTACAGCGATTTTTTTTTTATTTTTGGTGTAATATTCGCACTTCAGTATACGTAAATCTGCCAAATGTTGGATGTATTTATTAGAACTTTAGTAATCCACCACCTCACCGGCCATTGAGAGTAGATACTTTATGTCCATAATAAAGTTGCGGGAAAACATAAAACCAATGATAACAGCGCTTCGGATAACGTGAGATTAGAATAGATATATGTGACTAAATAAATTGCAGTTATCTCTGTGCATATAAGTACATATAATGAATAAATTATAATTCTAATAACAGGACGGTTAACCTTGACTCGCCCTGACCTCATTCCGGATGTACTTTATCAATAATGCATATGTCCCCAGTTTACTATGTCCAAATACTCATGATAATTTATTCGTCTCAATTACATCGAGTTTTCATAGCGGTTAGAGGGTGGACCGAACAATCCTTATAAGGCGGTATATCAAATTCTCTCTATTGAGAGAAAATTGGAACAACAATAATATTTTCTTACGTAATAAAAATGCGAAGACCTTTTCCTAAATCCGTATCATGTAACAAAGATACTTTCTTACTAAAAACGTAGGTAGTTAGTTATCTAAGTGATGCGTTACTTAGTTCAGATACGGCTCCAAATAGAGTACTCCTCGTAATTTTGCACAGGAATAGGAATAGTAAATAAAAGAAGCAGTCGGCTCTGAGCGTGAACGGGCGGTCCGAGTCATCGACGATCTAAGGATCAGAAGTAGGTTGGAATACGTAAGCATGAGGGATATAGGTTCCCGTTTTTTATCGATTCTACAGTGGTGAGTGCTCTAACCGTTAAAAAATAAAGTACAGTTCGCACGCTCGTTTGTACTTCGCACACCTGAAATGTAGACTGAACGTCATCTTCGGCTATTCCCGAAGCACTATTAGGTTGAGCTCATCAAGAAAAGGACATAAGAGGCCTCCCTGCCAAACCGGAAACGCATAGATGACACCTCATTTGTTGGAAATGTCCTTGACCAACGGTGACCACTTACCATTAAGTGGTCCGCCCAGCGGTTTCTTAGACTAAGTTAATATAATTCTAAGTAAACTATGTTTGGAACATTAAGTAGACCTTAATGTTTTAATTTCCATTAAACTAATTAAACTGCTGGCATAGTTATTTACCATTTCACAAGTGACTGTGATGCTTGAAGCTAGCGCTAAGTGTTTGCTCGCTAGGTCCCACACAGGGACTGCAATCAGCGCGATTTCCATACACACCAAACATAACACACCGACTGCCGTCCAGATCCAACGCGCCACTGGAATTAAACGTAGGTACCACAAATAATTATACATGAGATATACCTAAATTTTATCGGCATTTTGAGAGTTGAACGTAGAAGTCTGTCTTAATTTACGACCACGTATTTTTTCCGTTGAGAATTTGTTTACCTAATGGCAGAGATCTTTACTTTATACTAAAGTTATAAAAAAAAATCTTACAAAAGCATACTCTGCATAAGCGTTGGTGATGTTAATTTGGTAAATTAAAATTTAAAATATGTCTTTTGATTGAACAGTAAATAGATTTTTAGATGTACGAGTACGTATTTATTTGCGTCAGAATTATATATTATATCTACGCACAATCTCCGAGACGCTAGCAAGTAAGAATATTCTTATGTACATTATAACGCATCGCTTATCAGCTACATAGTACAAGCTTTCTTCAAGCAATTCTAGGTTACAAGATTCAAATAAAGAACGGTAATAATATGTAGAATATTAAAAAGAAGTTTTCATTGCCTTCGCAATTTGTCGTGAGATTTGTATAGTACCTACAAGCAAAACAGATGATGTATCTATAATATATTTGGCTCCTCGGAAATTGTAATCGGCACGGAAACTTCACGTTTGTATTTTATGTTGTTCTTTGAACTGTGAAAGATGCTTTAAATACACTTTAAATAGTTTAAATATCACTAAACTGTTTATTTGTTCATTGGGACGTAAGTAAAATGTGCAGCGGAGTGACTAATTAAAGCATAAAGAGCGAAGGTTGCAACATAACCTTCAGTGTACTAACTGTACCAGATGAGTATTTGTTTATATTTTAGATACATCAATTTGAAAACAGAAGATTGATTAGTTATATGTTGTCATTTGAAATGACTGTTATATATTCCTAGTGAAGCGCGGTAGCAGTTTGCATATTCGAAGTGCACGTTAAGTTATCGATCCCGACTGTTATCGTCAGGTAACAATTGCAAAACCTCTTCGGAGACTTTAAAGGCGGTTTCAAAACATCTAAATACGTCTCCCATTCTAGAAGAAGATTTGTCTGGAAGAGATCGCTTATTAGCGATAAGACCGCCAATTGTCTTTTAATGTCGCTACTGTAATATTTATTTTATGTGTGTACAATAAAGCATATTATTATTATTATCATTCTATACTGTCCGCAGTGCAGTAGCGTGGTGAAGTATGCTCCGAGCTTCCAGGAATTACAGGATAGACCCAGAGATCAAAATAAAAAAAGGTCACAGCCATATAACATTAGTAATTATCTCCTTTCACATGATATTTTGTGACTTACGAAATATGAAACGAAACTCCTTAGGGGATTTCACGAAGAAGTAATAAACGACTAGTAACTTCGTGCCTAATACGAAACCTCTTATGTATATCACTACATAGTAAAAAAACAAAGTCGCTTTCCGCTGTCTGTCCCTATGTATGCTTAGATCTTTAAAAACTACACAACGGATTATGATGCGATTTTTTTAATAGATAGCGTGATTCAAGAGGAAGGTTTATATGTATAATAATATATGTAGTGCTATGTCGAGATAAACTAGACACACATTTTACGAAATTCTACCTCCAAAGGGAATTGCGGGGGCGGGGTCGGGTCGAAGTCGCGGGCAAAAGCTAGTTATATATAAATTAGTATGGCTTACCTGTAATGTAAGAAATTCGTATTCCGACTGCCGCGTATAACCTTAGCCCCGGGTAAAACGCCAAAGCGACTATCAACTCGAACATCCAGAGTTTCGCTGCACGTTTTATGTCCCCAAATCCATGCCTTATTGTACTAAAGCCTATGTTTATTCTGTAAAACGTTGGATTATTTAAAGTTCTCACAACATACTTCATTCATCCGGATTAGGACTGGAGTCCAAAAACCCAAGATTTACATAATCCCCTCTACGCCCCTCATATATTCGGGTTCGACGAATGTTCAAATGGGATTTATAAGGCTTAGGTAAATTTTTGATTATCATTCGCTTCACTTCCTACATGATAATATTAAGAAAACTCTTAAGTAACAACATACGCGATAAAGCCTGAAAAATAATGTCAAGGAATGATTTAATTGTACATCTCCGTTTTGATACATGCTTATTAGAAATGTTTTTATTATTATTAGCAACGTGAATAAAACGGCAGTTTCAATGGATTTTAATATTCAGATAGTTTGAATTTTGAATGTTCACAGTTTTTTGAGAAGTCTCCAGAAATTCTCATTCGTTTTAGAATTTGAAAAGCTTCAAATTTGTAAGTTCTACGGCTAACATCGGAACCCTATAAAATATTATTCAATATCTTTCGAATGATTTATTTGCAAGAATATGGTAGGAAAGCAAATATTGCATATACGTAGCTATTGTTATAGTTTAGCGCAAGGGCGTATAAAATCGATACTTAAATGTGAAGTTTTCATTGCAACTGTAATTGTTTATTATAATATACCTAATCACGTTATAGCCGTAACAAATTACCATATATATTGGATACTCGAACGCCACTTCTATGAAATAATTATAAATATTTTGGTGTAAATATTTTTTTTTTGTTATTATTTAGGTAAAGGAAATGTTCTACTTGCTTTCCGCGTTCCACGAGGTCGTATATGACGGTGTCGCATAGCAGCAATAGGAGAATCACGATGAATATGTGATATATCGCTCTTATGTGTAGAGACTCCTTCATTAGCACTGTTAAAACAGATTCCCGATGCATAAACTCTGGCAAGGGCTTCTTTATTTCTTCGTCATATACAATTCCATTTTGTATTCTGTCTGTCTTATTGTAAGTGCGCCGTCGCACTGATTCCATTCGGTTTTCATTCATTGTCTTGTCTTTCTGGAACAGATTTTTTTCTTTCAGTATAATACCTATACATAGGATACTATGTATGTACAATATTAACAGTGATATATAAGTATTATGCTTGCTGTAAAATGATAAATTATTGATAATTTATTTATCAATTAATTGAAGTTAATAGAATCATAGGACCCTCTATTTTTTATACATAAAATATAAATATACATTCTAAACTTTTCGTATTTACTTCATAAACACAACAATCAATTATCAAAAGTATATAGCAACATAATATTCAATATTTTATTTAATAGTTTCATACATACCGAGTCCAGAAAATTCACCGAAACTTTCGGAGTTACTTTACATATTAAAGATGTGATGCATGATTCTCATTCCGAGCATTGTTATCGGCCGTATTTGGAACATACAACTAAAACTTTACAATGTATATTATCTAAGTAACCTTTCACTTCGATATCGCTACACGTAAACTGTAAACAATACAAATTCAGTACACAGCATCCGATTTAGCCAACGAGAATCACCAATTATATTTATCGTCTTTGGCGTTTGCACAGGTGTTTACCATAATAATAGTTTTCGTATGCGGGAACGTGTCTAAACGCTTGGAACACTAATGCCCTGATAAATGTTTACGAGGAGTTTTCTCGAACTAATATAATACACACATCATGCACTATCACCAAGATTTGACCTAATTATAAGAAAATGTTGATGGATGCAAACGGCCGGGCGCATAATTGCATTATTTGTGAGTTATCAAAGGTCAAATTAACTGATAACAGTTACTTATTTGTTAAATAACTTATTTTTCAGTACACGCGTGTCCTAGCTATCAGTGTTTTCGTTACTGACGTTCTAACAAATAAATTATTATATTTATCGTCTGATCCACGACTTGCGCCTAATGTACAATGAGTATCAGTCGAAACAGCTGATGTCCAGTTGATAAAAATTAACAATGGAACACCTGCGCTATTGATTAATATTTGAAAACTGATTACGAAGGTGCGTGAATATGAACGATATTAATATAAAATACAGGATTTTCGAATCAGCAATACTTTTATATGAATTGCATATAGTGTTATCAAAGATAAGTGCAAATGTGTAGGTATATAATCTTTTTTTTTAAGGAACCTTTGATATCATCATCATCAACGTTCTTAACACGTTACCGTTTGACACGTCTCTTCTCAGAGTAAAAACGTTGAGTTCTTTGTCTTCCACGCTTTGCAAACCGTACGTGGGCGTTTAGCAGACTTCAGCTAGCAGCTAACCCACAGAATATTACAGTACATTAAGACTCTCGTGGGCCTTCACCGTTATAACAATTAATATTTAATATTTAAAACGCACATAATTTAATAAAGTCAGAGGTGAGTACAAGGATTGACTTTAATATCTTCGGAACGGGAATTTGAAATAAAAACCACTAGGCTATCACTGCTTGCCTTTATTATATAACCCAATATTTCCCTATCACTTTTAAACTATTCAGTATTTAGCCACAAATTGCAGGATGCTCCTACAATATATTTTTCCTATCTACACAACTCTCTTCTTATTCGTCTATATTTATATTTAGCGACCAGACAGGGACCAGTTTTTCAAAGAATTTTTTATAAAGGTATGTTCATTCGTACACAGATAATTTACATTACATTACAGTTTTTTTAAGTAAACTACAAAGTATTACCGTTTAATACCTTTGTAGTCAATAATTGCATGCCCTGCTTACACTATTAAACTAAATTGATATGAAAATAATGAGCGGCGGGATTGATCGTCCGAAACTGTTTCATTAAAATATTTCGTGACAGTAATGTCTGTCTTTTAATATTTTAAATATCGTATCGCATTTTAAAGTCTGTAGCAACTTAAAATTTCTTATAAAACGCAATTTAAAGCAAATTGTGCATCAATTGGCCCTAAAATACAACTTTTACCTGTCTTGTTATTAAAAGACAAGATTTTATTTAAGGATTTAGGTCTAAAATAACCTTTAGATTGTCAAACCAGTTATACATATTATATTATACTCGAGCCTCAGAAAGTCGAGTTATCTCTAACATTTGTTTTATCTGCTCAACATTTTCGGTGAATCCACAATGAATGGAAACTCAACGACTATTCCTTTCTTTTCTAAACTTTTATTTTATCTAGCTACATGTAGAGCTAGATTTAATTTCGTTTTAAAATGTTTTTGATAAAACAACAATCAAGGTGTATTCTTATTACATATTTACGTCGCGAGACTTATATTTTTATCAAGTTTCCAGTCTTTATCATTAATACTTTACTTTAAAACAAATCACCATTTGGCACATCAAATCGAACTGACACAGATTTATTTGAATATTTCGTTAACGTTCTTTTTAAAATCATAGATGTCATTGTTTTCAATAATACTTCTGTGAGTGGCCGCTAGCGCTCATAGGCTATCTCTTTAAGTGGAAAGAGATGAAAATATGTAGCCATGTTTGTACCTATTTGTAAAAATAATGTGTATATTTTGCGTGCGCGGAAGATAGGGTGGGTGATCAAAATGATGTCATTTCATTATACATACATTTTATTCATAGCTTTTATTTTACTTGCCTTAACGGACATGATGTTTTTGCGAACATTTATAGAAAAGTACCTTATGAATGATATAAATCTCGTTCCCCTTCTTTTACAACTTATACAAAAACAAGTCTGACAATTTACCGCATACGCAGATCACTTAAATACCTAGAATACACAACAGATCCTAGGAGTTCTACGAAACTTATGAATTTAAAAGCACGGCACAGTATAAATATGTCCATATGCAGTGCTAAGAAGCTACAGAATAATAAACATAAAATTCGGAAAAAGTAAAAAAAAAATAAAATTAAAAGGAATCTTTTTCTGACGTGGTAATACGTGTTTATTTTATATTTGCATTCTTAATTGCTTCACGCATTAAAACTATACCTAATCTATTACATCTGATTTTGAACTATACCAGTGCTGATACCATTGTTTAGATACTTGATTGTTTAAAGCAAATGCGACTAATAGGAAAAATGTAGTGATTTTTTTATGTAACACGATATCTACAGAACAAAAACTATTATCTAATTCTTGTATTTTATCATTTTGTTGATCATTAGTCTATGCGTTGATAGCCGTTTTTAATTTTAAATGCAACATCGACGGCTCAGTTAGGTTATCAGTTCTAATCAATATTGGTATCTCTACACTAATAAGTTTCTGATATACACAACATGAGATTATGTAAATGTTTGTTCACTATCCAATGACACAAGCAATTAGCATAGTAATTATGTGGAAAATTATGTATGTGTATAAGATGGCCTATTATTTCGCACTCAGAAATAACGTCACTGGGTAAGCGACATGATATGAATGCGTTTTCTGTAAACATTTTCGAATGACCAAGATTTTCGATTCGGCTGATTGGTATGTAGCGTTTCAATAGAAATGTCATCATGCCCTACGTTATTTTACTTTGCCAATTGGATGTCTACCGTCCAGTCGTGAGACGTTTGCTCTTCTACCTATTCACTATCATCGGTAATAGACCGGCATATATTCGAACGGTATGGGTATATTCGGCCTATTTCTTGTGAAGAATACTGAGTATGGAGGAAATAGATGGAAATGTCGTGTCTCATTTTTAAGTATGTCATTACTCAAATGCGATTAAGTATTCAAGTCTAGAGTATACTCCAATAAGGTGCTATACAATGGATTGGTGGTGAAACGCTTTACTTTATAAAACCTTATTTACAGATTACTATTTCTTCCTAATACACACTTCTTAACACTTTGAATGTTGTATCCTCAATATGTAACGTTTTGTTATTGCTTGGATACTGTTTTTATTACATCGCCTCAGTATGAGAAATAACAATCTGAGAGACCTCTTGACTTTGATTGGATTCTGCGCTATGTTGTTCAAAACATTCAAAATTCTTTGTTCTGAATATTCACTTATTTGCTTTCCAAGTAGCAATGTAAAGAAAACGATTATTACGGGCTTATACTACGCTTATACTACATATAATACGCGTGCTTACAACAAAAACAAAGTCAAACTCGAGCGTCGTGACGTCAGAAACGTAGCTAACAGAAATATTACTCTAAATAATATAGAGGCAAAGAAAAGCAAATATGAGTTAAAAGCAACATAATGTTACTCCAATTTTGCTTTAAAATTAGCTTTCACCACAAAAGCAATTAGCTTATGTAATTAATTTCGTTTCTCAAGAGACTCTCGTGACGTATAATTTCGAATTAGTTCCTGTAAACGTCGACGGTATGTAAGTAAAATTGAATATTAAAAATTTTAGTTTTTAATTGATTCTTATTATATGTTACGCGTGTTACTTGTTCGCCACTCACTTGATAGTGCTTGGGTTATTATTTGCCAATAACTAAACTGTTGATGTTTCGGACATACCAAGGTATTACAACCCTGAATTAGGACTGAGGTGCAGACCTTTATTCTATTTAGTTTCCTTAAGATTCGTTGCGGATGTGTTTGGGTTGCAGTGACCTCTTATCACCCAGTGGCCAGAAAATAGCTTCAATACTCACACGCTTATTAACTAAATTTACTGTTTGAAAAACGCATTAGATATGAAAAAATGAAAAAATGAAAAATTTTATTTACTAAGATAAGATAATTATACATATTGTGGGTTACTGTGATGCTCACACTAGACAGAATCTGTGTCGTGAGCATCAGCAACTGATGTGTTGGACAAGTTAGGATGTTTGGGATCGAACTACAGGGCCTGGT